>JAUBWS010059334.1:0-15913 GCA_032270445.1 Darlingtonia californica | reverse complement strand
CGGACTTGGCATAAGAATGAAGTTTTACAACACATATGTACGAAGTCGTCTTTGTTATTGTTGTGAAACATGGACATCGACAAGTACTCAGTACTCAAGAATAGAAAGGATCCACATGGGATTCTTGAGGCGGTTGGTACGAGGAGGTATGTCGCGTGTGTCATCAAAAGAAACCATTGACGCGGCAAGAAAGGAAAACACCACAGAAAACATCAACTGGGCGTGAAAATTGAACAACAACAAAATACTCGAAATAACAAGTCGACAACAATAAAAGAGTACATCAAGAAGCAGAACACCAGGTGGATTGGACATATAGTACGGGAATCCAATGATACATTGACGAAAAGATTGATGTTTGTTGACGAGAAGTTCACATAGCGTGGAAATCACCATCGGACTGTGCTGGACAATGTTGTGGCAGAGGAAGAGGAGAACGGAAGAACACTGGAAACCTTCCTTAGGAATTGTGTTTCGAGAGGGAGGAAGTCTGGGAGGTCAAAACTGGCTGCAAACGCCAGTGCCCTAAGTCCCGATAGGGATACTGGGTGAAGAATTTATGTATGTATGTTACATTTGACAGTAAACTCTAACGCTTTTACGATCTGCGGACAAACCTTGTTTACAATTTTACCGTGAAAATCACCAATTTGCTGTGAAGTCTGTAAGTTAACTGTCACATGTAAGCCAACGTTCGCAGATGTCGCAGAATTGTCTTACGATATATTAACTTCTATGTCGCGGAACAGCGCGAAGACACATTGTTATAATTTAGGCAGCAAAAAACAAGTTAGATTGGTTTAACAAGAAAGAACTATGCGCATGAACGAGAGAAATATATAATCAAAAACCAGTGATGTGTAGTTATAAAGTTTGTTGCTAAGGGAATGTTTATATATTTTGAATTTCAATACAATATTTTGAACGTTCGCGACTGTGAACATTGCGAACCCCTGGATCCGCCCCTGAGTCCTTGTATTATGGTCTAAGCAGAATGAGCAGAAATACTTGCTGAAATTTTTAAACAAAAACCTTATTCATAATTTTTTTGAGTTATTCAAATTTAGCTATGATATAGTAAAAAGCCACTTAACTAAATTGCAGCTATGTACTTACCAGCCTCTGCGCCTACTGCCATGTTTTCAAAAATACCTAAACAAAAGAAAAATAACCATATGTTTTTTATATTTCCTTATAATAGCAGACGTGCTCAGTGAATCACATCAATATTTCTCAATTTAAAATGGACAGGTACAAAACGCATAATGCAGAATTCATAATACATAACGCATATTGCATACACATCAAAATATCTCAGCAGCTACATATTATAAAGACTTTTATCAAGCATATAATATATTGTTAGATATTTTTTCTCGGCCCAATTTTAACAAAAATTTATATCACGAATGTCCCAAAACTTAAATTGCATAGGGATAGAGTCAAACCAATATTTAATCAACGATAAAGTGGAGACCATCGGTGTAAAAAACGTCTCCACTTTAGAGAGATGTCCGCTTTTTAGACACTTTTTACGTTTTGTAAATTAAAAACTTCCTTTCCTTGCTCCGTCCGTTAGCCTTCAAATACAAGCAGACACAAATTGTTTCCCTCTTCAGATACAATTAAGCACAAATTGTGCACCTTGGTTTTTTTTGTTTTTTTGAGGAACTGCTTTTGTAAACTGCATTGAAAGAAAAGGAAGTTTGTTGCTCCATTTCAGCCTTATTAAAATACAATCAAACACAAATTGTGTACCTGTTTCTGTGCAAATGTTTTGGTGAAGAACAGAATGAAATAAAACTTTCTTTCCCAACTCCCCACAAGAAAGTACAAAATTCAACCTGTTTTTGTGTGTATGTATTTCTTAATTGCATGGAAATAATAAAGGTTTGTTTCCCTATTCCATCACTGTTCAAATACCCAATCAAGGCCATGGCCCAATCGGCCATGTTTTTGTTCAGAACATAATAAGAATTTATTTTCCCACTGTATCCTGCGATTGAGAAACATTGCCGCGAAAATTCTTCTCTTATAGTGTAGTATCTTAGTATAGTTTTCCTGACTTTTCATACTCTAATTGTAAAGAAAATTTGAAGAAAGTCCTTTTTCTTACCTTCTAATTGATCCACATTGTCCAGGGCTGAAAAAAGAAAATTGAAACATTTTATAGGCATTCCTGTATTTGTTATATGAAATATATGTTATCATAGATTTTGTTAGGGCCATCATTTCTGCGTCACACTCACAAGAATGAATTCAAATGTGAAACCCTGATGTTTATATACGATGGCTAAACTTACTCGCTTAAAACATTATTGATTTTTACAAATCTTATATAGCTTTTTTGTGACAACTTCATGTTGTTTGAGTATTATTGTGCTTGTTGTTTGGAACCTAATACTTGGTTTGACTATGACAATGGTAACATATTCTGTTTGTATATATTTTTTACATGATAGCAACACACATCTTAACGACATTAAAGCAATTTTTAGCCGATAATGAAAGCCTTATTAAAAGATTGCGTAAGACGTCGTAATGTTTGTACCGTGGACATTTCGGGGAAAATGTATGGCCGAAATTTTTTATCTGTCACAAAAATGAAACCATGACAAGGCTTTTTCGGTAAAACCTAACGCGGTAAAGCGACACATACAATCTGTCGACTAAATCAAAAAATCAATATCAATTGAAGCCACAACATGTACATTCCTTTCCAGCTTGCTCTCCAAATTTTACATCAGACTGATTGAAAGGGCGTACCGGAAAAGTGGGACCCGGGACCCGGGACCCGGGACCCACAGTGGGACCCCAAAAAACCCGGAAAAGTGGGACCCCAAGTGGGACCCCAAAAAACCGGAAAAGTGGGCCCCCAAAAAATTGGAAAAGTGGGACCCCAAGTGGGACCCAAAAAAACCGGAAAAGTGGGACCCCAAGTGGGACCCCAAAAAAACCAGAAAAGTGGCACCCCAAAAAAACTGGAAAAGTGGGACCCCAAAAAACCGGAAAAGTGGGACCCAAAAAAACGGAAAGGGGGACCCAAAAAACGGAAAAGTGGGACCCCAAAAAGCTGGAAAAGTGGGACCCCAAAAAGCTGGAAAAGTGGGACCCCAATACGCCGAAAAAACTTTTGTTTTACTTTTCAGAGAGTTATTTGTAATTACATTCTTCTTAGAAAGAAGTAGGAGGGAAGAATTTTTTTGCATCAAAAACAACGAAACCCAAACCCCAACTGATACAACATAATTTTCAGCCCCACCAATAGCTTGGAAACCTAGCCCTCTGACTTTCAGACCGACAAGCACACGTCTGACAAGTCTTTTTGATCATGTTTATTTTCATTAGCCTTTCTTTCGAAATGTATCATAGCAGCCCATCTAACATGAGCGCATCTTTTACGCGATCAATCCCACGCTCGAATAAAAGAGCGAAAGATTTGCGTAAGAAAGAAATATAAGAGAGCTAGGTGTCCTAGCTACCCCACTAGTTAAAGCATGTGAAATATGTAACACAAGTGTTGTGTCTGCGAAGGAGTGCATTGTTCAAAATAATGATAAAAAATTGATTGTTACAGCAAGCAGAAGAGAATTTCGGAAAAAAAACCGGAAAAGTGGGACCCCAAGTGGGACCCCAAAAAAACCGGAAAAGTGGCACCCCAAGTGGGACGCTAGGATAGGAAAAAAAACCGGGAACTGACTCATTCAATGGATTACATTGATTCAACTTTGCCTCGTGGTAGTTTCGGACCGGTTCGTTTTTTATTCATCCTTGTTGAAATTCCAGTATGTTGTTGAATATTGTATTTTTACACCTTTGAATTATCAATGACATGCTTAAGTGGGTGCCTCTCAGTGTCAGTCTAACACGTCTAATGGTACATATTCACATTTTGATTGGTCAAGTAAAAATTACATATTGCATAATGCATAATACATAATGCATAATCCATATATTACATGATACATTATGCATGATATGTGTATAGAGTAAGTTAGATTTATAAATTTTTTCCGAGAAAACTTCAAATTTGCCTGTTGTTAATTTCTATATGATTTTTCATAAACATTTAAGAGATAAATAATGAAGACGAAATTCTCTTCTGCTTGCTGTAACAATCAATTTGTTATCATTATTTTGAACAATGCACTCCTTCGCAGACACAACACTTGTGTTACGTATTTCACATGCTTTAACTAGTGGGGTAGCTAGGACACCTAGCTCTCTTATATTTCTTTCTTACGCAAATCTTTCGCTCTTTTATTCGAGCGTGGGATTGATCGCGTAAAAGATGCGCTCATGTTAGATGGGCTGCTATGATACATTTCGAAAGAAAGGCTAATGAAAATAAACATGATCAAAAAGACTTGTCAGACGGGTGCTTGTCGGTCTGAAAGTCAGAGGGCTAGGTTTCCAAGCTATTGGTGGGGCTGAAAATTATGTTGTATGAGTTGGGGTTTTCCCATTCATTCAATATAAAATATAAATTAAATAAATTAAGCCAATTAAAACTCTAGTAATACTAATAAATTGATTAAATTAAAATAAAAAGTAAAGTTTTTTTAATTGAATGATTCGAATGTTATCAAGATGAAACTGGATTAAACTTCTAACCTCCTTATAATATAGGGATTTCCTTATAATTCAAAAATGACATTAAGTGGCCGTAAAACAGTAAAACATCAAAGAAGTTCGTATATAGGAAAAAACGATGTTGTTTTTTATGCAAAAAAAATTCTTCCCTCCTACTTCCTTCTAAGTAGAATGTAATTACAAATAACTCTCTGAAAAATAAAACATTTCCGTTTTTTAATGCACATTAATTTTTAACTGATTGAAACTTGACCCTGATTAGAAACACTATTTCCATCACACATCCAACAAAAAAAGTGCTTGATTGACTTGCACGCACAGGCATGACATTCAAAATTGTTTAGAATAACACTTTAGAAATTCAATTTTACATCAGGAAGCATAAAGATCTTATGAATTAGCCCTTTCGCCACAGCTCAGCCACTTCAATCTTTAACGCTAAAGATGAATAGGAAAGATTTTCGAAAGTACTACTTAATTGTGCTTTTCTGAACAGTACGCCTTGATAAATGAAACACAGTATACTTTCGATAAATCGAACCACCAAGGGCCAACAAAACTGCGTTCGAGTTAACGAATGTTCCAAGTTCTCACGAGGAGAGAGTTATAGTCGAAGAAGAATCTCTAATTAATTTATTAAAAAAATTGTACTGAAATTCTACTGAACCAGTAGAACAAGGCTTCTTAAGTTAACGCAAAAAGGGCAATAGTGAGGTTAAGCAAACCAAAATCTGCGACGTGCCGGAAGCCGAACTTAGACACTAATCGATTGTGCTGCTAAAAGCTGCTTGGCAGGCTAATTTCCAGAACAATGCACAACATTTTAGGTCGTAGATTTTGGTTTGGTTAACCTCGCTAATACGGAGGCTTTAAAAAACAGGTAAAACCTTGCTATTATCTGAGTTCCGGAAAGTGAAGAATCCAACTGAAACTGCACTGGTAGCCCTAAAACGCACACAATTCATCCGTAAATCATCAAGCTCTGTATACTGAATAGTTGCATTCGTGGTAGTGCCATTAGGCTTTTGTTTACCTTCAAAGACGTTTAGTTTTTTTTGGCTCAATAGGTAAAATTTTCAATCGTAGGGGATGGGGTTGCAGTAAAGGTTGGTAATTTGTAGGGATGGGGGATACTCAATGGTCTTAGTTTAACAGGGTAGGCTAAGAATTTTCAGGGGAGCAACCACCCTCCTAGGAAGTTGGGTCAATGAGTTAAAAGAAACTAACCTGCTCCACACTTGTTACAGAAAAGCCCTGGAGCACATTCTTTACTGCATTTTTTACAAATTCCCATCTCACTATTCAAATCTCCAATCACAACGAATCCTTATTCCATGTAACTATAAAATAACAATAAAATAAATAGAAAGACAGTCAGGAATAGGACAACAATCAGAGTACTGTCCTGTGCCAGGGTCTTCTCATGGAAGAAAACATTTTTGCCGTTCGCGGAAGCGTCTGGTACAGATTATCAGTATTCTTACCCATAGCCAAAACGAGGGTGCTCAATGCCTTCAAAATTTAAGTATACCCACCCATTCCAATAATTTCTTATTAAAAACTGACAAGGAAATCAGCGATATCCATGCTACAGCTGACATGAATGAAAATAAATAAATCATTAAAATCCAAAGAAACGGTTTAGTCCTGATATAATCAGTCCGAGGATGTTGAAAGGATTGGTAGACCACGTATCACAATGCTGAGCTGTTACTCCGTTACTTTAAAACGGCGTCAAAAACCTACCCGAAAATTATCGTCCAGTATGTATAACTTCGATAGTCTGCAAGTTAACAGAATCAATCATTGAAAACCAAATGATACGTCAAATACTTTAAAAAAATATTCTTTCAAACTAACAGTACGGATTCAACGGAAAGAGATCAAGTTCGTCATAACTATTAGCCTACATCGATAAATGCTGTTGTAAATACTAAAGGAGGTGTAGTGGGTTGCATTTATTTCAACTTTGCTAATGCATTTCGTACAGTTCCACACCAAAACCACTCAAAAAGCTACGATATTATGATATCAAAGGTAACCCCCTGCAATAGATGGAAGCCTTTATGCCAGAACGTCACCGGATGGTTAAGATAAACGGAGGATCGGTAACGTGATAGGTAGCATGCTTCAAAGCAGTGTTCTCGGACCATTGTTGTTGTCACACGGAAACAAACCCTGAGGAACTTGAAATGAACGAAGAACTCAATTAAGTTCAAAAATACGAAAGTTCAATAAAACAAATATATAGTTTAGCTGACATCATTTCGTTTTACAAGGACATTGACTGGTTCGAGATTTCGAAATTTTTGATCCCTTAAAGTTCTCTAGACTGATCCACATACCACACTCACGTTTAAACTTAGTGTAAAGATTTGCGCATCAGATGTAAGGCAAAGTTTTTCTGATTTCTCCTGATTTTAATAGCCTATTCCCATTCTTGTTCACAGATTATAAGACTGAGAGGAATTCATTTGAAGATCACGCAAGATGATACATACGTACGCAGTCAATCATTTTGGAGATTCTATGTTTCAGATCCCAAAATGAATGTTAATTCCGCTGCCAGAATAGATTTTAAAACTTGAAGCTAGTCATAAGGACACTGTATTTTACAAATAAGCAAACCCAATCAAGAATTCTTATTGAATTTACTGTGAACCACAAAAGTTATTGACTATATCAAAAATTTAGATACTCAACTACGTCGCTACGATTTTTAACATGCGTGAATCTCTTTTCTTTTTTATTTTTAGATCTATTGTGCACATTTTTGAAAATTTGGATTCTAAAGTATCTCTTTTTGATATTATTTAGATAGATAAATTTAGATACTCAACTAGGTCGCTACGATTTTTAACCTGCGTGAATCTCTTTTCTTTTTATTTTTAGATCTATTGTGCACATTTTTGAAAATTCGGATTCTAAAGTATCTCTTTTTGGTCTAAGAACTGGGGATGGCCTCCGACTACAATGACAATAAAGCAGCCGTTTACGCAACTCTTTCGATAAAAAAGAACAGTGTGAAACTCTTAGTTTTCTGAGTAATGGAAATTCAGAAGGGAAATAAAGGAACTTTGATCTTTTGATATTGTTAGCCATACATGGTGTCACTGGGGGTCTCTAGTCCCCCTATCCGGTTGAAGACCAATGATCAGTGGAATTTTAAATTTTAGTAGAAAACCTGTATAATATGGTTGAAGGAATGAGTTATGTATCTCGACTATTCAATCTGATTCAAGTGGATTTTTCTACAAAAGAACAAAGGTTTTTCTAATCGCAAGACGATAAAGAGGAATACTGTCGAAGGAGCAATGCTTAAACCATTTTTTTAAAATTTAGACAAAATTTTGAATTCCAGTCTCTTAAATCATGACCCTTAAAGAGACTGGTATTCAAAATTTTGTGATTCTTGACCATCAGAGAGTAAAACAACTTTCGGTATGTACTGTCTGTTGTTAAGGTTGTGTAGCAGCCACTTTCCCCGCCCCCTCTTCAACCAAGAGTTCACAACAAACAGAAGATAATAAAGAAAAAAATACACACGTTGTCCACAATACATGCAAAAGGCTGCTTCCAGATAAATACTCTTCTTTGAATCCAGTTACAACACCAACTACAAAACTACAACAACTACCAGTAAAGTGAATTTTTGTAAAGTTTTCTAAAACTAAAATCAATTTATGACAACATATTAGACAAACATTTAATAGGGGAATTATCTTGGGAGATTTGGATCGGTGGCCAATTGATAAAAGCGCTTAAGACCCGCTTTAGGCCCTTCATTAGGCATTTGCTCAGTCAGCAAAAACACCGAAAAATTTCTCATGATTTTGCCTACTGATTAGTTGTAAAAATTGCCAATGAAACTTCTGTCAAATTTTTTCAGGAAGGCAGGGCCCTCTTAGCCTGTACTACCCTGTACCAGAGTCTTCTCACGGAAGATAACGTAAGTCCGTTAGGCAATTTTTTATTTTGCCGCGGGAGGGACTGGTACAGTCTAAGCCTGTACCAGGTCACTTTGAGATGTAAAAATTAAGAATTTTAATTATACAATTTAAGGATATAAAAGTCATACCATTGGGAAAGAGCATAAAATTTCATAACTTTTGTTATAAAAATCCCATCCATAACATACATTGTAAAAAAAGTATAGTTGATAAAACGTTAGCTAAAAGTGAAAGTTCGGCAAATACTCATATCACGAACACATCATTCGAATATTTTCAATATAGTAATAAACAAACAATAAATTTTGAGCATATGAAATAACAGTAGTGTTCTCCGCCTGGCTTATTTTTGAATCTTAAACTCAAGCATGGATCATAAAAACACATGAAACGTAACAGACTCTACATACGTGTTCTACATATGTAGAGTCTGGTACAGGCTAGGGCCCCCTATACATTTTTATATAAGCGTAAGAAATTTTGAGCTCAGCCTCAACTACTTTAATGACAGAAATTTTTGCGAAATTAAATGCCCGAAGTTTTCGTGAAATTTAATGCCCGCAAAATATTCCATATTTGATCATTCGCAAAAGTAAATTCCCACGAAAAAAATAGTTTTTTTGCAGATTCGTGAAATTTTTTCAAAATTACATATCAAAGTCAAAAAAATTATTAACATTGAAAAAATATTTACAAATTATTAGAGAAATAGGACCGTAAAAAATTCGTGTTCTACATAAGGGAAACTGGACCAATATGGGTTAATCAGTTACAATGCAAACACAATTAGATGACGGAGTATGGTGAATGACCACTACGTATGTACACTATTCCTTATGGCCTTCTCTGTCTCCGATTCGAACTACTACCGGTAGACCGAGTGTAGAGTCAAAAAGTCGGAGCGGATCTATCTAGGTAAAGTAATGAAAATTTCTAATTCCAAAACAAACCACGGCAAATAAAAATCAAATTACCAATCAGTCAAACATATAACACATCTTATCATATAAAGAACAACATAGTTCCCAGGATCTCCAATAAAAATTAAATTGCATAGGATTAGAAGAAGACTCTGGGAACGAGGATGTTTAAAGAAAGACTAATAAAATAATATACTAACGTATATAAAATTATAATTTTCGCAGTAGTTTAATTACCCATATCTCGTTTCGTCAAGGCTCTCTCGCAACTCTACTTGGTACTAAGCATTTTCTCATAAGAATCAGTCTTTTACCAACGTTCTTAGTGAAAATGAACAAAGTCGAAAAAATAATTTAAGAATACTTTTAAGGGGAACATTGCAAAATCAACAAAACCTTGTAACAGCTTGTTATCTTCATCTTTTTCAGGCCATTATCGTAAAAGTCTGGAAAGTTAAATTGGTAATTGCTTCAACAATATCATCGAAAGCTCACAAGGCATATTTCACCGTGAGATACCGTATCTAGCTTGAAAAATGTCGGAAAAATGTGACGAAATTTTCTGGAGGTGGCGAATATTTTGTCTAACGAAGATTTCGTCCAACGTTTTTTATCCGATAAGGTGAAAGGACCCTTGTAAAGCGTCAATTTTTATTAAAACTTTTTAAAACCTCTCTTATCTTTTATATAAAATGATTACTGAAATTTTAAAAAGGCGAAAAAGTTTTCCACCATTATAGAAGTGAGTTCAATAATTGACGATGGTGCTTACAGAGCGATGAAACATTTAACGTCTGTAATAAACAGGAAAACGTATGTTTACGTACGTATCACTAGTGCATCTTATATCAAAGTTTTACAAAATAAATTTGTTTAACCCTTTTATACCCAGCTTCTCTTATTTTGGGCTTAAGTATAATTTTTTTCGTATTTGTCAATTATAAGTCAGTTAATTATTTATTATTGAATTTCGACACCCTTATTCCACCAAACAAATGCGAACTCAGTAAAAGATGATGTTGTTCAGGAAAGACTGTTTAATAATATGAATATACAAATATATACACTACTAGCAAAACATAAACTAAAAGCTCACTAATAAACCTATATCAAAATTTTACAAGATAAATTTAATTAAAAATTTTACTCCTAGCCCCTCTTTTTGTGAGCTTAAATATAAATTCTAAAGTAAAATACACGTTTTTTTTATAAGAACAACAAACTTCGAGAAAGCCTTCAAACATTCTTCATTTAAGCAAGCTGATATCAATAAGTCGAAAAAGGTTCTTAAGAAAATAGCCTTTTGAAGTCTTTAAATGTTTTTAACAGGTTCTAAACTTTTTTCAATTTGAAGCCTTACGTTCTTTTATGATTTATTCTCATATAAGAAAACATGTATTTTTTATTTCAGAATCTTGGCAGCGAAAGTCCACCAAAACAGAAGCGAGTCAAGTAAACGTAGCCGATGTTGCTAACCACGGAGCAATGAAACATATCTGCTATAAAGGAATATGAATATAAAAAATATTTACACTAACTAGTGAGAAATAAACTAAAATAACACTAGCAGATCTTAATATCAAAATTTTACAAGATAAATCTTTTTTTAATCCTAGCCTCAATATAGTAGCTAGGAAACCTAGCCCTCTGGCTTGCGGGCCGACAAGCATACGGCACGTTTCTTTAATCCGGTATAGCGCGACAATACGGGATGCATAATTAATTTCCTCAGATGGTCAGAGTGTTTGTCAACGGTACTGGAGGCTCGAAATTTAACGAAAAATATTCTATATTTGGGTGGTTAAGTCAAGAAATAATCATTTGAGGATGTTGATATAACGCTATTTTCTGAATGATAAAGATAACTTTTTCAAAATGAAATCTTGCCTGCACTTTTTAGAGTTATTTGTTTGAAAAAAAATGGTCGACTTTCTTCGGATTCAAGAGTTAAACTTTTATATAGACAATTTCTTTCATGCCACTGGAAATGAAACATTTTGAAATATAAAAATGAAAATTTTATCCATCACTTCAACTTTTCCTTGAAAATCTAAAGTAATGCGGAAATTTCAACCACCTTTTATTTTGTGTCGGTCAAAATTGGGCTCTACAATGTTTCAAGAAAAAAATTTACAATTAATCTTTTAAAAAACGGACAGTAAATTAAAGTACAACATCTTAACAGCCCACCTTTGGAAATTCAATTCCTAAAATTCAACATGTTTGATGCCTAGACCACTAATGTTGCTATTACTGTTTTCATCAAAATCCACCTTTGGGAATTTTGGAAATCCCTAAACTTCAACATGTTATTATAACAACCTTTGATGTGGTTTATATGTGGTTATTATTTCTTTGAAATTCCACCTGCAACATGGTGTTGTGACAACCACTGATGTGAATTAAAATCCTTTGGGAATTAAATTCCCTAACATTCAACATGGTATTGTCACAACCATTGATAAAGTTCGACTGCTTGTTTAGCTTCAAAATGGGTGATAATGAATAGTTTTGAAGTGTAATTCAAAGTTCAACTGGCCTTTTAGAGCTTGAAAATGGGTTGTTTGGTATATCGTCCAGTTTCAGTTTCCATATTTTTGGCTTTTTTCTTGTTTGCTGTTTTCTCAACTCTAAAATATTCGAATAAATGTCGTCAAATGTTTTACCATTATGTTTTAATTTACGCAGTTTGTTAATTCTCTCGGTGACTTGCTTCGGTGTCGGGTTAACATCAGCATCATTGTCGTCCAATTTTTCATTGTACATGTTGGTAATCTTTTGCAAACCACCCAAAAGCAAACCAAGATCGCATGTGGTTGCCTGCAAATTTTCACAATCGACCAACATTTGATATTCCTTCTTCCTCTCATCCAAAATTTCTCTAAAACTCATTTCTTTAGCACGAATGATTTCCACGTGTTCTTCTTCCGTTTGGGTTTTATGAATTGCCATATCAATTCTAAGGAGCCTTTCCAGCTCTTGCAAACGCTTTGAATCGTACAAGACCGGCGGTGGATCTAGATAATAAAAATCATCAACCATCACTTGATTCTTGCGAAGTTGCACGGTGTCTGCATAGGTTTCGTTGCATTTACGAATAATGTCAAGGTCACGTTCGTTCTGCTCGATGTTGATTTTTAACGTATCCTTCTCGATGATTTCTTTCGCTTTTATCACTTCATGAATATCTGCTTGGCTTTGCACGGCTGAGCCAAGGGATTCATTGGCTTTCCTGATCTCCTCATCAATATACCTTGTGACAGGATCCCCCTCATCAGACATCAGTGCAAACTTCTTCAGATATTTTGAAAAGAATGCCAATGTGTCGATAATAATTGTCAGCTCCGACTCCAGCTCTTTTTCTCTCGTCTTGACGTCCTTCGTTTCAATCTTAAACAATTTCTCTGCTTCTGATAATTCGTAGGTAACATGCATGTGCTCATTTTTGTGATGTGTACATTCTTTACACTTCCCACGTGACATTGCACCACATATATACAGAAAGAACGATCCAGGGGCTTCATAGGAAATGAAGGGTACAGTACAATCTTTGCAGCAGACAGGCTCGTATATATTCTTAAGTACACTTAAACCATTTTCTAAGACGCGCTCTTGTTTACAACATTTGGGATTTGTGCAAACAGTCATTGGTTTGTCCAGTTTCTTGTATATCAAAACCTTTTCTTTTATGTTCTTCACGACTGTCCTCCCAGAACTAAATGCCAGGTCTTCAAAAGCTTTCTTCACTTCAGCTATATTTTCTTCGTTAACTTTGCAGATTTTTACTAACGGCTTCAACACCGAGAAAATCATACATTTGGCGTCGTATATTGACACAGTTGAGTATGTGTTGTGTGGTGTCAGTTTGTCGACGTAGTTGATGAGATCTTGACAACTTTGAACAGACCTTTGCCAGCAACGCCAAACAATAAAATGATCTTCTTTTGGTCGGTAATTTTTGGATCTGGTCGCAAGGTAACGGAAGGGTGTGCTATCGAAATAAAACACATTTGATCTTGTTATCTTGATGCTTAATCCTATCTGTTTGAGGTAGCCATCCAAGACAAGGACCGTCTTTGTGTCGTCGAAATTGCAGTAATTGGCGTGAGTGAATGCAAAGACGACATTATTTCTAGCAGATTCGTGAAGCTGACTGAACAGTATTTGAAGGGAATAGGTAAAAGCAGGATCTAGTTTCTCCTCATCTGGTTTTAACAAGATTATAAAAGCATTGATGTAATCGTATTGTGAGATATGGTTTAGAATGGTATCTAAATTCCCTCTGTCGACTTGTTGGACCGCTCTCCAATAATTGTCAGCATTGTTGCCAGATGTTGCTTTAACACCTGGAGTATCTATCAAATTGATGCCGTAAGATCCATTTCTAGGTTCAACTCGATGACACATTGGCATAGCAGTGGCAGATGCAGAAACATTCCCCCCTGCATATTCCTCACAAAGATTCTCTCGTTTACCAAGAGATATCGTCACCAAACGTTGTGTGATCTCCTCAGCTTTAGAATCTTGATCAGCATGATGGAACTGTGAAAATATGGGTGCATAAACAGGACCGTGCAGGGCGTCTTCAAAAGAATTATGCTTAAGAAAATTGACAAATGAATTAACCCATGTTGATTTGCCCACTCCGCTTCTTCCCAATAGCACAAGATTGATATCATCACCACTTTGTCGTTGTAGTGAGAAAATGTTGTTTTCGAAAGGTGTGCCACCTGAAACAAGCAAAAATCACCAAAATTGCAACAAGACAATTGAGCTAGATTTGAAACCAATCTAGCCTGTATGCCGCGGAAAAGTGTTAAGTTTTATACTACAGTCAATCAAGAACAAACTTCTTTTCCATTAGGAAACATGAACACATTTTATCTTTGCCTTATAGATAAACAATTTAAGTAAAAACTTGAACTGCAAAGGATAATTTTTCTACACGAAAAATATATATGATTGACCTTGTTAATTATATTGCAGTGATGTTCTTCCAGTGGATGTACTGAGAAGCGAGAAACGTTTGATACACCCAGTATTTGCAAAAGAATGTCAGCTACTAGAACGATACAGAAATAAAGTTAAGAAACTCTACTAACTTAGACCTTATGCACTTACCTGCCTCTGCGCCTAATGTCACGTTGGCAAGACGATCTACAATAAAAAAGAATAATTATATGTATCTATACAATCTAACTTAGTGGCGGACGTTGTAAATCAACCATACATTCTCATTTTAAAATCAAACTATCTACAGGTCGTCCTTTGTAACACTTAAAAGCTTAAATCAGCCGAAGAATTGTGAAGTGAAACTTTTTCCATAATCGTCACCGTTCAAATATGAGCAAGCACAAAATGTAAACATATTTTTGTGTACATGTTTTTGTGAAAAACAGTGAAAAAAAAGTTTATTTCCCTATTCCATCACTGTTCAAATACAACCAAGCACAAAATTTAAATATATTTTTGTGTATATGTTTTAGGACCTTTTAGTGAAGAACAATAAAAAGGAGATGGTTTCGTCATTGGTCATATTTGAAAGATGAGTTCACCTAAATGGAAAATTTTGAATAAGTCCTTTTGCTTACCTCCCAATTGATCCACATTGCTCAGGGCTAAAAACGAAATTAAGACAATGTTAGCCAGTTTCTATATTTATGAAAATTATACACTTTATTGGCGAAAAAAGGGTACATGGTAAAACATGGAACGACCAGAAAAAAGCCGAAACCATCCGAAACCACCCACAATATTCGTGGAACCACCGAAAGCAGCCAGTTTCAGAATGAAACGAATCAAATAACATCTCCAAAAAGAGTTTAAATGACACCTGTCATCGCGGTCACTAAATTTTGGCCTAATTTGGTCCCGAAAGCAGACCAAAGTGCCTGTTTTTAGCCGAATTTTTTGTACAGTAACTTAACTAAACATGTTGAATACAATGGTTAGAATACTTGCCAATAAATACCGAGATGTCTCACGTTAGAAATTCTAAGTTTCTAGCCTAGTCACAAATTTCCAGTTGGAAGTGAGACATCTCGGTATTCATCGGCAATTGTTAGAATTAAATTTCCTAATGTAGAAGTTGGTCCCAAAAAGTAAGATTGCTTGTTTTCGGCTGAAACCTAGTCACTAGTTTTAAGTTACTGAGACCTAGTCACAAATCTTAAGCTTCTGAACCTAACTAAAATGATAAAAGAAAAAAATTAAAATTTTGTTTCACCATGCAGGATTAAATGGTACATACTAAAACATGGAACGACCCGAAACCAGCCGAAACCAGCCGAAACCACCCGAAACCAGCCGAAACCACCCGAAACCATCCGAAACCACCCAGAAATTTTGCGAAACCACCCGAAACCACCCGAATCCAGCCACTAAATGGATCAAAGATGCCGAAACCACCCAAAAAATAGCTTCCAGTACCAAATTTAAGCAAATTTGGTC
>JAUBWS010059323.1:2923-15914 GCA_032270445.1 Darlingtonia californica | reverse complement strand
CTAAGTTTGAAGTTTTTGTCTATCGAATTTGATATTTATATCATAAATAGAAAAAAAGTTGATATTTTTCATCTTCATTTTCTCTTTTTCAATTTCAAAATTTCCAAATATTTTTCTTGTGTAATATTGTTCCACTCTGAATTTTCTTTCAAACGAGCCATTATTTTTTCCAAAAAGTGTTAAGTATATCTTGAGAAAAATGAAAAAAAATGCAGTTACTGACAATTTTTGGCTATTAGTATGTTAAGTAGGGAACGAGTGGCGTCTGAACGACATCGCTGAGACTGACATAAAGAGTTCAAATGTTTGAATATATAACTCCGTTATCCATTAAAGTTGATTATTTCAGTCAATTATTTTGCAAACCTTCAATTTAGTAAAACCTAGGATCGTATCCTTCGTCTTGAGCAATAACTATTCGAAAGCTGGAGATAACATTACCGTATCTTGCGTTGCCTTTGGTTACCCGAACGTCAAAATGAGGTTATTGCATAATGGTACCATTATTCTTCAAAATACAAGCTCTAATGGATACACTGTTCAGATTTTTACGGAGATAACAAACACGACACTTGAAAATAGTGGTAGTTACGCATGCGCAGTGTCGAATCAATTTGGGATGGACGAAAGAAATTTATCGCTTATTGTAATGGGTATGTAAACTATTCTTAATTGAGTATGTAAATTTTTCTTAATTAGGTATTCAGCTATGGATGCACAAAAAAGCTAGGTTCGTATGCTTGTGTTGTGAACTAGATCACCTTTATTTTAAGTTTCCCAATTTTGACAATCTTCTTGGAAACGTCGATATTCACTACAAAATTCAATGCTAGCGTATTATATGACAAAAGTGTCCTAATGATAGTAAAGTAAGAAAAACTGCTAGTGGAAATAAAAGCTGCTATAGGAAAATTACCCTTAAAACGTACTCATAACATGTTCGGACCAGTTACGTTGATCTCCAAAAAACTTCAAAAAAGAACAATCAGTTTTAGAAAAAAGGTACTGCTATTTTGCGAAATTGGCCAAACTGGTAGCGTTTTCATGTCGTCATAGAACTTAGATGCTATTAACTACAGTAGACTCTCGATAAGTGGAACTTCATAAAAATCGCTATAACAATATCCGCTAAGTAGGACTGTTAGTTCAGGTCCCTTCAGAGCATATTCCATACAAAACACTTCGCAGGTTGTCCAACTGTCCTGGAAATTTCAGAAGTCCTGGAAATGTCCTGGAATTTTATTTTTGTCCTGGAAATGTCCTGGAAGTTAAGATTTGTCCTGGAAATGTCCTGGATTCTTTTGGTTGATGCTTAATGTCAATTTATGTTAATTAATAAATAGCATGAAATCCCCCTGAATATCAATAAATAGTATGCATTTTTGGTATGTGTTGTTAATGTTTTTATGGAAGCTTTTTATTTTTGTTGGATTATTCATAAAAATACTGTTTTCCAATTGATAAATCCTGTACAAAAATGTCCTTGAATTTTCTCATTTTGTTCTGGAAAAGTCCTGGAAATTTGTCTCAAAAATCTGTTGGACACCCTGCTTCGGAAAACTGGAACATTAGTTAAGTGGGACATTTTCTATTCATTCCCTGTATATTTTTGCTTGGTCCCTTCGAAGTCCCACTTATCGAGAGTATACTCTATTTATACCAAATCGCGCTTTTTTCACTATACTTTATTTCATTTTCCTTTATATGATTTAGTTCAACCTAGTCGGCCTGTGGTTCAAATTACATCAATCTCTTCAAGATCCTTCCTGACAAAATGGTCAGTAACGTTTAACGGCAATTCACCAATACGGTCTTTCGTATTAGAGGTGATAGAAGACCTAACACAACAGCTTGTTCATTCCAATCACAAGATTCGTGCAAACCAAGCAAGTTATTTTATTGATGGGCTGAAACCGTTCGCACTTTATTCAGTTCGGATGAAAGCTATGAATGATGTTGGTGACAGCGAGTATAGTCGTGTAGTAAATGCACGAACCGAACCTGAAGGTAAAAATTCAAATACTTTACCTTTTCTTTTAGACTTTAAAAGAATCTCTTTTTTGCTTTTGATTGGTACTGAATTGTTTTATAAGGTATCGTTTGGCTGGTTTAATTTGATCACTGTTTATTGCCACTCTATTTTCGGCGAGTTACGGCCAGTCGAAAATACAAATACGCCAATCAGCTCAACCCATCATTTATCATGGTCCATTCCTGGTTAAAGTTTTAGCACCCCTTTAGGACCATAGCAAGACCTTCACTCAATTTTGACGTTATTTCTGACTAAGGTACTGACGTAGCGACATAGTGACAATTTTTGTTACTGTATTATATCCAATCAAATCACGGCTTGTATATACTTCTACTTAATTTTCATTTTAGAAACTCGGGGGTCTTATTTTTATAGACATATAGCTGACCCGTGCTATGTTCTGATGGCAGACATCCGGGGGTAATGTACAGTTTTCATTATGTTCAATTTTGTAGATGATGTCTGGGACAAAACTAAGTATAGGTTCTGCGGTCGTATGGAAAAATAGATTCTAATAAGTTCTTAGAAGGTTGTAAAAGGTCAAGCAATTTCAAAAACAGAAGTTAGAAATTATTCTGGTTATCCTACGTATAACAATTTGTTTGTCTTATAATAGAACCTTCGCTTGTTCCCGGTTTCCGTGTGACAAATCAAACTTCACGGTGTGTTTCATTAGCCTGGTTCCCACCTGCAGTACCGAATGGACCGATCTCAATTTTTCAAGTTGTGGATACCGTGAACAGGCTTGTCAAAAACGTGACGATTACTATTCAGCAAAGTTTTTATGAATATGTTATCCATCAACTCTCCCCTTACACTACGTACAAATTGAAGATAAGGGCTGGTACACATCACAAGGGAATGATTCTTTGGAGCAATTTTTCTGAATTCATCGAAGCAACAACTCTAGACGAGTGTAAGCATTTTTCTCATTTTCATAGATGTTTCAGTAAATGTCAGGTGTTTTCACGAACTGCAGGCTTGAATCCACATTAGGTTTACTGGGTAATTCACTAAGGGGAAGTTGACCGAAAATATGTCAGGAAATTTCGAAATTCTTGAGACAAAACTCGATGTTTTTGTTCCAAATCTGTCTTTATGAGGAGTGAGACATTTTCTCTGTGAGTTGAAATGCTTAGATTTACATTACATGAAGTGGATGATTCTTATTTCGCAATTTCTGTTTTAAGCTGCATTTCAGTATGAGATTTAGGTAGTTGAAACTTATTTGCACAGTAGAGCTTTTCTCGTGAAACGTCAAGTAAAATCGGATCTAGTTTTTGCTCCAGTACACCACGGCGAGGGATGCTGTCAAATGAATAATGGTTCGCGGCGCTCCTCCTAGGTCAATACCAAGGGGTACCATTATTTTTTCATCATTTCCGAACGCAAGGTATTTGATATTTGACTATTGCTAATTTTTACTACAGTACCTGGAGACACAGTTCACTGGATTCGAGTTTCATTGGTCACGTCAAGTTCATTTCGCGCCGATTACCCGCATCCAGACCCTGAGAAATTGTACGGTCCGTTCGAAGATTATCAAATTCAATTGAAAATACACCCATCGGGTAAGATTCAAAACTTCAGCACTACAAAGACCTGGTTTCAGTTTACTGGCTTATCGCCTTATATGCTCTATGAATTGTCGATTGCAATTAGAAACAGGAAAGGAATTGGGAAGTATTCGCGCGGTGTGCAAATAAGGACAAACACTTCAGGTAAGAAGTTTTTAGTTTTGTTTTCTAGCTAAATATTACCTTAAAAAATTATGAATATTCTTAAACATTTATCTTCGCATCTCGGAAGAAAATGCATTTCGGGAATTGAACTAAACAAAAGAATTCTTTAGTATTTTCAGAACTTTCGCGATAACGGGAGAGCGGGCAAGACTAAAAATTCGAGAAAATTAAAAAAGAAGAATTGGAAGTAAGTTGTAAAAAAAAGGAGGCCCTCCCCGCACGGAAACATTCGGGGGATGGGATAATGCATGCTATTTAAATCCTCGCGAGAAGATTTTGAGTTCCCCTTTGTATTAGCCATTATACCAATGTGTTGTTGGACGCAAATTTTCGTTATTTTTCAAAAAAATCGTTACTTGGGGTGTACAATGTTGAACCGATAAGGTAACCTTATTAAATGTCTTTTCTCTTAGTTCCTGGAAAAGTGGTTAATGTTACAGTAACCGAAGTGAATACCACGACAATAAAAATAGAATGGAAGAAACCGCTGGTATCCAATGGACCCATAACAGGTGATGACACAGACAGACAGTCTTTTATTTTTTCAAGTTTTCCATATCTATAGTTTTTCAAATGTGCTTCATAATTGCTATTTCTACAGGCTAATTAAATGGTTGAATTTTTCATGTCTTGGTTATCAATTATCTTTTTGTCAAATACTGTGTTTCAATAATGGTAAAACGATAAATAAATACTGCCTTTATATCACCCTGTGGATGTCGTCGAGAAACGGAAATTTATAGCGCTTCGAGCGAAAGATACAGCGGATCACTTTATGGATATAACGTTACTTCATGCTTTTTTCTCTTCTCTTAGGGTATAAGGTTATGATTTCCAATCAAAATGAAAGAACCATTCTGTTAGAACCAGTGCTTTTCCTTTTCTCACGTAATTTCACCGGAAATACTACATATATCGTCCGCGTAGCTGCCCGAACGTCCGCCGGCTTCGGACAACACAGTGATGGTGTCAGACTTCGGACAAGCGAGAATTTTAAAGGTAGGTTCTTATCTCTGTTCTACCCTTTGCGTAAAACTGAAAGTTTTTGTTTAAGTTTGGTTTTCGTGTCACACATGCTTCTTTTTTTCTTTTTTGTATAAGAACATCTAACTTCGAGTAAGCCTTTAAACGTTCATAATTTTTCGGATTTTAAGCGAAAAATGTTCCTAAATCGTTCTTAATAATAGCAGAAACAGGTTGAAATCATTGAATTTAAACATTTTCTTAGAGAAATAGCCTTTTGAAGCCTTCAAGTCTTCTGAAAAGTTTCTAATTTTTTTGCCGTTTGAAGCCCTACGCTCTTATATGGTTTGTTCTTATATAAAACGTGTACATATCTTCATACACGCTTCTTTCATAAGTACATTTTATAAGCAACGCCAACAAAAGAATTTACTTCCATACCTCACAGAACTTGGAAGGTAACATGTTTTTTGTCAATCAATCAATCAGCCACTGTTTACGTAGAGCTAAGGCTTCATTGGCAAGCCTAAGGCCCAGGAGTAGGCCCATGGTATTAGCGTAGAAGTCATACTCCATTGCTGAAGTTAACTGGCGCAATCAAAGCTGTCGATGACCATTGATTGACCCACCTCATTTACCGACCTCGGAAGGGTAGAGAGCTGAGTTGGTTTAGGACGCGAGAGGAGAGTGGATGTGGTACAGCTCCCTGACTTACCACTGCACCACCATCCCCTTTTAGTCAAGATAAAGGAAAAATACCTTAAGAGAAGAAATTTTCGCGATTTAGGACTACAATCGAATTGAATTGAATTCCGCGAAACTTGGAATATTGCCCAAATGCGAAAATAAATTCCGTAAAATTCAATTTTCATCAATTTTCATCAATTTTCACTGTTTTATACATACATATTTTCCATTATGAGAGAATCGCAAAAATTAATTCTGGGAAAATCGCACATTTTGAACTGGTCAACCGCGAAACTAAATTCTGCGATACTCGCTCATTTTGAACTGGTCAACTGCGAAAATAAATTCCGTGAAAATTTCTTCTTGGGAACATTCTTCCCTCAAGGTAATTCTTTTAAGAAAGCATTTTAGCGGTACCTATGAGGAGGTTATGTATCGGCAAATTGCAAAAATCGGGCTCGAAAGTTAACCAACAGCAAGCCTAAAGGGCCATTCCATGGAACTCAAGACCTCTGACTTCCAATGGTACAGCTCTTTAACTCCTAGACCAAAGTTCAACAAAAAGATTTTCGTCCAGTAAACATTATGTTGATTGATGAGAACGAAGGTTCTTTTCCTTCATTTTTTCAGGATTAAGTGGAGAGACCACGCCCGCCCCGACAGCAGTGGCGGGATCATGGTTGGATCGTGAATACATGATCGTAATAGTTGGCGTGTCTGCGTTCGCATGTTTCCTCCTCCTGTCGCTGTTGGCTATTGGTGTTATACGATGTCATTTTGCCGTTAAATCGCCAAACAGTAAGTATTTGTCTACGCAATGCTTTTGAAAGTTAACTTACGATTTTTCTCGTACGACGCCGAAGTTTGCGGAAGGAATGGTACAAAGTGAGAATTCTGAATTTTTTATTGGTAATAGAGATTCGAGAGAATTAAATTCCAAATTCATTGCGTATGATATTTCTCTTTAAATACTCAGACGCGGAAGGTACTTCATAATTACAGGAGGAGAGCTGAAAGCAATTTCTATCCATTGCAATATCCACTGCATGATATGATAATAGATAATCATTTTTAAACGACTCTTTACATTCTTCCTGTATATTTGCAGTACCTCTAGATCCTAGATGTCGAGCAGTGGCTCAGTGGTTAAGGCGTCGGATTCGTGATCTGATTGTTGTGAGTTCGAACCGGCCACTGAGACGTCTGTAGTGAAATGACATGTCACTATCAATTTCACAGGCTGTTGAGATTTAGGTGTTTCAAACCGAAGCGGCTAGTGCGTCCGAGGGGAAGAAGAACCAGCCTTAATGAATGGAAGCTCCTCATGACGTAGAACTATCGATTGCATTATTTTAAAGATCTGCGCCTAAACAGGCAAAGTATTTGCCAAATATTCTTCAACGACTGGCTGTAAGCTCTGTTTCCATAGTAACCAAATTACCTAATTACTATTTCAGAATATTCAACTAAATGGGAAGTCAATCCATGTAAGTTCTGTCCTTCTCTTTTATCACCATAATATTTTTAACCTTTTAAGGTCGTGAAAGTTCATATTCGGACCCCCTAAAGGGTCAAACTCTTAAAGCTTAAAACTAAGAATTTTCAGTGTTTGGAACCCACTTTTTCTTAAAGAAAATAACATTTTAAGTTAAAAAATGGCTAGTTTGGGCGCGATTCTACATTTTCACGAAACTTGTGAACAACTTTTTTACCAAAATGTACTTTATTATGTTCATTAAAGAGTTAAAATGGTCATAGTGAACCCTTTTTCGTCGATTTTAAGTCCAGGCGATCATATCAAATTTAGCGCGATTTTAATTATGTTGACAAATGGTTCAGCATAAAAATGTGTTATTGTTTTTAAATTTATAACTGAAACATGTTCACATTAAGATATGTAGTTATTCTAGTTAAATTCAAATACTCTAGAGTACCGAATAATCGGGGGGTTTTGGAATAATCGGGAGGGTTGGAAACTTTTCCAAAAATTCTTAATGGGGGGGGGGGGGGTAATGACGCAGAAACGTTTTTGGTACAAATCTAGTGAAGGAAGAACAAAATGCTGTCATATACTTCAGGCTCACAAGTTCTCTAAGGATATGAAATCATATGGATATAAGTTCAAGTCTCATGCTGAATTTTTTTCGTTTCCTATGCGTTTTTTAATGAATTTCGTGCAGATTCGTAGGCAATCTCGAGTTAGTTTCGAATTTGAATTGTAAATTTCTGAAATTTAATTTTTCGGAATTTATTTTCGCGAAGAAAGAAACGCGTTTGCATGAAAACGAGGTAATGAAAACAAATCACCTTCGGATGTTGTTTGTTTTGATTTATTCTTTTCAGCTTCGCTTACGGTTTTTCGATTGCCATATTCGTTTTGCCTCGCTTCCGCTAAACGCGTTTGTTTTGATTGCGAATGGAACAGGCTGAAGATGTAATTGGATTGCATTCTCCACCCTACAGTTGTAAAATTTTCTGTAATGTCTGCAATGTAATAAACTTTTGTAAAATTTGTATTTTAGATTATGATAATGCTGATGGTGGGCATGTGGCAATGGACAGGTTCAACAAAAGAAGAAAGTACGTATAATAGCAAGAAAAATTCACTAGTGGGTATCTGTTAAAGGTGGTCAGAAACTAAGTACCTTAGAGACAATTGCTTTCGTAGATGTTGCGAATTTGATAGTTTTAAGACTATAATTACGCTTACTTAGGGATGTTTGAAAGAAGTTTTTGTTTTGTTCCGCGAATAATTCAAAATAAAAAAAAGTTCATGAATTATCAACAACAATACTACGCTATCATTAGCGTGGGGAAGGCGATTTGAAAATCTAAATTCGCCACCGACCATCTGTATGAACTAAAATACAAAAATTATTTACAAAAACTGTATTTCAAGTGTGGGTGGGTGATAAAAAGTATGAATTCGCCATCGACCATCTGAACCAAAATACAAATCAAATAGAAAATCCAGTCCATATCACAGAAATTAACTGTCAAAAGAAAGAAAAGAAACAACAATTTAATGTTAAGAAAGTTACCTTAGTGAAGAACGTGCATCACACTTGTTTCTGTATTGCTTCTCTCGGAATATTTTTTCCAACACTTTAATTTTTTTTATGTAGAAGCTATCCGACTGTCAACTCGACCACTCCTATACACGACCCGCACCTGGATGACGATTTGATCTGGGATGATGAGGCAGTGGATGATTTGATAGACAGCAGCAGTATCGAACCTGAATATGCTACCGCCCGCACTCCCTTACCTCCACCGCCTCCGCCACCACCACTTCCACCCCTGCCACAACCTCCGCCCCCGGGCCTGTTTCCGCCTCCGCCAAGTGACATTGATGATAACATGAGGAGTTCAGATTACTCTAGTGTGGATCCATACCAGGGGCGGAGGGCAGGCTTATCACCACTTGTCAAATTAAAAGGAATGAGGAAAAATAAAAGGTGAGAAAACAAGTGCTTTTTTGAATACACGGGTGGAGGTAATTGCGTTGTAGAACACCGAAAGGTGTGTATATGCATTGAGCGTATTTGCACTAAATCTTGTATCGGAATATATAAGGTTATGCGCTAGGTATTTCGGAATCTTCAAAGTTGAAAAAGACAACATTTTCTTTGCTCTTTTTATCAATTCTTAAGAAATTTTTAAGGAGCGCTGCTTTTTCCATGCTCATTGACAGAAAGGGTTTGAGAAGGGAGCTACCATTAACACCAATTATTTGGATATAAATTCAAGTCAAAATAATCTAGCTAGTACCCATAACCGATTGGTTGGTTGAGCGAGATACTCTTTTCAACGTCGTCATAATGCTTTCGGTAGTGAAATTTACCAATCGCTGTTAATTTCATAAAGCACCATATAGGTGTTTTCAGGGAGACAGGTACCTCGCCGATTTCAAAATGTACAATTTCAGAGTGTAGTGTGTGTTTGAGTCAACCATGAATTCTTATCTAAAGTGGCATAAAGCGAGGGGTATAAAGCACTCAAAAATATATCGTATAAGATTATTTTTTGATTTTTTCCTGGTTTGTTTTTCAATTTTTTTGACCAAATTTTTGTGATTTTTTATTATTTTTTTGTGATTTGTTTTCCAAATTGTACGAGATTTTTTTGAGTACTTTAATCCTCGTCATATAAAGAATGCATTATGTAAAATCACAAATCACTAATAATGCTATAAGATTCTCTATGGGAAACTATGTGGTTAAGTGGTCAACCCACTCGGTTAAGTACTCAAAAGGTTTCAGTTTCATATAGAATTGATGAGAATATACTGGCAAAATATGAATCATAATCTGAAAAACTGGCATTCTGCGAAAATAGGATACTCTGAGTCACCTCATAGCTATTCTGAATCTTCATATGAAACAGTTCCATGACTTCCATCAATTTGTTTTTTTCCAGACACCCGAAAATTCCTGCGTTCTCACCGACACCCATTCACAAAAACATGAGAGCGCAAGAAAATACGACAAACAGCCACACTAATTTTGCTTACCGAAATGAATACGTCACCCCACAATCCCCGTCACAATCTTCAGCATCTTCATCGACAAATATCCGGCAGTCGTCACAAACCGACCGTCGCTCAAGTAGTAGTCGTTCGTCATCTTTGTCGGGAATAGACATTAACCATATGTACAGGGATGCTTCTAGACAACAAAAACGAAAACAACGTCGAACAGCTGACGGCGATGCCGATTCGAATTATACTGACGTTATTAGATTATCTGGCGGTAGAATGCAACAACGAGATACCGGTTTGCAATTTTAGCATTAGATTTAAAAGAGTCATATATATTTCAATTTTGATAAAATCGGTGAAAATATTTTAAGAAAAAGATTTTTTATTTACTTGGTTGTGTAACATTTAGGCCTAAAACAAGCATTTTTAGTTTTTCCAAATGGTAAAAATTGAAAACATTGAACCTTTCATGAACCGCATCTTTTTATAGCGTGAAATTCTACCGAATACGGTAATATGCGAGACCCGTATTCGGACGTTTTTGCACGCTGTGTTTTTTATAACAACCTGAAAGATCCAGTTGAAGCCGAGTATTCCTAAAGCTTCTTTCGACCTGATATGTCCTCACTCATTCTGTTATTACGGAATAACCTCTATTTCGCAAGCGTTAGCTAACCGTGTAGTTAGGGAACTCTGCTTGACCTATTTCTTAGATTCCGTAACCGTAAACTTGGATGCAATAGTTAATTTTTTTATTTTGAAATTAAATTTAGGATTTCATTTAAGCAACATTCGTTTTTTAATTTTTCTAAATCATTCTTTTATAAAAAGTTTATAAAAAGTATTGTAAATTAATTATATTGTAAATAGCGTGCCATTTAAACTTCATTTTTATAGCGAAATTTTAGTAAATTTTTTGTACCGGCTGTCCCAAAAAAATGTAGCCTATCGTAAAAATGTCATTAGTAATAGTATAGAAAACTTTCAGTTTATCCTTTATTTTGAGATGCGGTGCTTTTGATGAATTCTGATGACATTTTCTACAATAGGCTACATTTTTTTTGGGTAGATCATGGAAAAATGTGAAATATGCATCTCTCCTGAGATTATCATTTAGCATTTCCCATTGAAAACGAGGCGAGATGTGCTAAAATTAATCTCGGAAAAAGTGTATTTTTATCAGAATAAATTATTAGCCCTTCGAAAATATTATATTGATACGCATATATCTGTTTTACATTACCTCGACCTTACGTGTATTAATTATTATTGGATTAATTTTTGCGTGATTTGTTTTTGCGATTCGGATAAACAAGGGTACTTAAAGCTTTTGAAATTAATGAGAAATTAGTTTTTTTTTTATATTTTTCCAGTTTCACTTTATTTTTTGCAAATCTTCAACTGAAGAAAATTTTGCGGGATTAGTTTTTGCGAAATTCGCAAAAATATAAATCTCGCAATGTCAGTACTGATACGTTTAGGATAACTTTACGTGGATAGAATTTAGCGTGTCTTAATTTCGCGGTTTCATGAAAAAATAGTGACACTAAATTCACGCGAAATTAAATCTAAAATACACATGGAACCGCGGAATTAAATCCGCACGAAATTTTGTCCACATATAAGTTAAATGCTATGGACAGGTTGACGCATTACCATTAAATATTGGTGAGTAAAATTTTTGCTATTTAAATTTGCCAGCTTGCTATCTAATATTTGACAAACTCTTTAAAATACTTTATGCACAAGCATAGATTAATTCAAGTAAACGTCTAGAGAAAAAGTGTTGCCTTATGGAGAGTCTGATTAATCGGACCAGTATCAATGAAAATTGACCCGGAATTCGTTCGTATTAAAGTCAGAAACTTTCGCTGGAAGAAACTTCCGCGGTTTCGCGTTTTTTGACCCTTTCCGCGAAAGTTTCTTCCGCGAAATCTTTTGAAAATTTGTCAACCGTCATTTTCTTGCATTTTTTGTGCAAATATATCGACAAAAATCTGTGATCCGCGGAAGTTAATTCCCGCTAAACATCTCGAAATCGGTCATCCGCGAAAGTTTATTCCCGCAAAATACTAAAATTTCGCGGTTACACTGATCCGCGAAAGTTTCTTACAGCGAAAGTTTCTGACTTTGAAGTAGGCACTCTTCAAATAATACAACACAAGACGCCGAGAAACGGGTTAAAAACTCATCAAAAAAGTCATCAAAATTACATTTTCAAGTTGTTGTTAAAAGTTTTCTGCCCCTATGGTCCCGCCCATTTCCTTAGGGACTGAAAAATGAATATGAGTAAAAATTTAATACAACAAATGAGTGCTTATTTTTTGAATCAATAATGCAAATCTACATAAACCTTTTAAAAATCATAAATAAAATAATTTGTTAAATAATAAATAAAATAGTTCCTTGAATTAAGCGAAAAACTATTAACCCTTTATTTGCCGGAAAAAACCTAAAAGGATTTTAGCAATCTTTTTACATTGTTCAATTTTCTGACCAGGGACCGCTCCGTCGTGGAGCTGCTAGGTCACGACCAAGGGTCCAAGACAAAAAAAGAATTTCCCTGGCCACGACCAGTTTACTGGACATAAGCACCTAAAAGAGTTAAATACATTTTTGATATTACAAATAAATATGGAGATATATTATAAAAATGAAATTACATAAAAATGAATATAATGATGACAAGAAGAAGTGGGAAAATTCTTTTATTAAAGGTGAACCTATATTGTTTGGAAAACAGCAATAGCCCGGCAAGTTTATGGAATGTTCATAGAATCAAACATGTTGTACAGATGAAGTAATAAACCACTCCTGCACGAGATTTACTGAAAAATTAAAACACTAAACACTAGAAAGTCACTTATGCTACCCTGTACCAAATCCCACAGCGAGACGGGAAATGATTTCTTCTAGTGTTTTTATGGTAATTTGAAAGTCACATAAATGTAGGATCCGTTGTTCTATAACACCATCTAAGGAATGTAATCCCGTATAAAGTATCGATATGAGAATATACAGTACTATATCCAGCTAACCAGGATACCTAACAAGCGTGTTATGATTCGGTTTCCCGACTATTCTTCT
>JAUBWS010059312.1:0-15917 GCA_032270445.1 Darlingtonia californica | reverse complement strand
CACGTCAAATTCATAGGGCACGTCAAATTCTTAGGGCACGTCAAATTCATAGGGCACGTCAAATTCTTAGGGCACGTAGGCACGTAAAAAAAATGAAAACTCATTTTTTACGTACGTGCGGTACGAGATCGCGAGAACTAAATTAAATCTGTTTTTTTTATTTAGGCTATAAATGGATTCATCATTGTTATAAATGACGATGGTAAACTTCTATACATTGCTGATGTCATTGAAAAAATTCTTGGGATCAAAGCTGTAAGTCTTTCTCCGTTTTTCTTATTTATTTGAGTATGATTTCACTCAAGGATTTTTCACACGAGAAAATATCGTTAATGATGACCCAGAAACAATGGCAAAGTAAAATTTAAGCGTGTCAAGCAAAGCTCGTAATATCTTGCCTACTTATATGAATAGGTCCAGGTGCCTTCTGATGAACGCGTTCTATCGGTGGTGTCTATTGCATTGATGTTTGTTCTTTTAAGCGTTTTACTAGTATACATTAGAATCTGATCGTTTAGGAGGTCTTTTTCTGCTCCTTGGATTGTCAAAATTTTAGACTACTTGGAGGACTTCATTGACCCGACAATGGCCATTTCTTCCTAATTGTCTATCGATGACGGTTTTAATAACTTACGCGGATCACTCATATTTGTTTCTAACGGTTTAATTGAAAACTCTGTATAGTCTACTTATATGGGAAAACCAATACATTCGCTTGTCCACGAAGAAGATCGAATAAAAGTGACCGAAGAAATCATGACTAGCACTTACTTCCTCCCTGGAACCGAAACTTCAACTTATATGGAGTTGTTAGATGGTGAGATCAGATGATTTTCCTCTTTATAAATAAGCTTTTAATTTTGATTCCATGAATCTACAGAGTGGAAGAATAGTTTCTATCATTAACCTTTTTAATAGAACATTTTGGTAATTTTCAACTTTTTGATTCCGCTGGTTATGGGGAAATACGTATCCAACGCGCGCTCTTGTTTCCCACTGAAACTTTACTTGTGATCTCAATTTCAAGCATATTCTATTCTGGTCTGTGCAGAGCCCATTCGTAACCAAAGAGATGAAATGGACAAACGGTATTTAAAAAAGTGTTTTCCCATTTGCAAAGAGACGCATTTTCATCGATGACAGTGTTTTCTGTCTCAATGACAATCAATATACTCCTAAGCAAATTTATTGAAGAAATTTTAGCTCGTTAATTTTGCTCATCATAAAAAGTTTTTGCTCGTAGTAGTTTTTGGGCAACAACGAATTCAGTTGTTATTAAGTGTACTAATTTTTGCGCAAGCTACTTTTATCCTTAAAATTTCTAGGTTGAATTCTCGCACATTGCTGTTTGAGCATATTTTGATACTAATTTTTGCGCATTTTCGATTTTTTTGTGCGCGAATACATTAAAATTAGAACGTGCTATAATTTCTACGAAATAATTACGGTAGATCATTTTGAACACTGCCTTCTTATTGCTGTTTTTTCAAAGGGAATCTATGATGAAATATTATTTTTTTGTTATATTAGTAGAGTTCAAAAGGTTTACTAAGCCTTTTTACAGAATTTAAGAATTTTCTTTCGTTTAAGAGATGTATGATTTTAAAGTATTTTTAAACAGACTGGTTAACTTCCTTATATGGGGAAAAAAAGGGTTTCTTCCTTATAAGGAAGCTCCCAATCACGGAGGATCAATTAAAAAATTTAAGCAAAAGATCTCTTAAACAAGAAAAGGTATTTCAAAACTGTAAAAACTGCTATGAACAAAGTTTCAAGCTCTGCAACATTAAAAAAATCATTTTTCATTAAAGAAACTCTTTTATTCTTTTTCTATTCATTGATTGGCAGATACAATGGACAAGAATGTAGTAAAATTGGACTTTCGGGCAAAGGTGAAAAGTGAATTATCGGAAGATAGCTATCGTAAATTATCTTGTATTGGCAAATGGCAAAAGATTAAGACACTAGGTACTAACTATATTATTTATTTTTTGAGTATTTAACCTACAATCAATAGTGATGGTGATTCACTTCATGCTTATTTCAAGATAGAGATCCCCTAGAGCTATATTGTCGATTTTAGAATCTTTTCTTTAAAAATGAAGAGGTTCGAGATCGTCAAAATAATGAAAATATTCTTAGAAGAAAGCTAGCGTTAAATCTCTTCAATATAAATTCTAGAGTACGCAATAGCGCTCACCTTGCAAATAAAAGGTTCTTCGTTTATAGTTTTCCCAGAGCCTTAGATTCGTTTTCAGATCAAGAACTACTCGAGACTGAATTTCGCGGAAAAATTAAGATTACACAATATTCAGTGCTAAGTAATTAACATTCTCATAAAAAACACCTTATTTTCTTATCAGTGTCGACTTTTGTTCTTTTTGAATTTTACTTTTAGTAACTTAGCTCCCATCGAAAAAGATGTAATTTGCTAAATTTGTATTTTTGTAATTTTTGGTTCCGTTAACTTCAATTCCCGTAAAGCTTTTGTCGGTTTTACCTAACTTCCGCTTATTTTTTTAATAGAAGAGAGTGGTTATATGAACAGAGTTCTACTTCTCATGGCTTCCATTAATACCGAAATGAGAGAAATTGCACCACCTAAAGATTCACCAACTTCGTTCACTTCCAAACAAGGCCTCGATCTCGCATTTGTTTTTGTGGATCAAAAGTAAGTTGAAGGAATTACCTCAGCCAGCACAAAATTTCGTTTCAACGTCCATATGATGTCACATGGCCTGATTGGGAACTTTTTTCTTCGTGAATTTTTTCATTGAAATAGCATTTGAATAAAAAACGGGTTTTAAGAACTCCGTCAAAGTCAGGAGACAGAAATAGGTTCAAAGACAACTTTTACACTGATTATCAAAACTATTGAAATCATGCTGAACCGCAAACTGCTTTCCAATGGTTTTTGCCTAGGACGTAAATAAGTTTAGTAGACATATTCAGAATCATTCAACGAGGTATGATAATTTCTACAACTGAAAGATGATTTAGTCTTTAGTTCCTTGCAGGGTGGTATACTGTGGAAGTTATGAATTCAATTCAATAGCCGATTTCAAATTAGTAAAACAGACAAAATTAATCATATTTACAGATGCTTTTGTCCATGATACTTTCAACATTTCAGGGATTTTGTCTGTGGGTTTTTAACTTATTGTGAATTCGAAAATATTCGTGCAATTATCGTGGATGTACGTTTTGCAATTTTTTTTTTGATTTGTGCTTCTATTTAGGATTAACAAAAACGATCCTTAAGGTTTACATCTGGCGTCAGCAAAGAGGGGGAGGCGTTTGCAAAATCTGATGAAAAGCTGGGCTTAAGGATTATTCTGACGTTAGTCAGATAAAAAAGATTCTAACGTACTGTTTGATTCAAAATATTATTTTCACGAAAATCCTGAGATAATTCACTCACAAAAAACTATTTTCACAAATACTATTTTTGGGAGAGTTTTTTTTTCTCTTACGTTTTTGTGACGCTTGATACGTAAGTTTCTCTTTTTTTTTCTTTCGAAAAGAAGGGGGTATTGGTACATTCTGACGTCAGAGATAAAAGGGGTTCCTCAAAACTCTGACAAAATTTTACATGGTGCTCAAACGTTATATGTGCTGACGTTATATGTGAACGATCCTTGATTATTTCTGCATATACCGGAAAATACTTGCTGGTGTTGAAGTATTCCCGAGCTTGCGAAGACGTTGATTTTTTTCCAGTCAAGTTTAATCAGCTTTTTAAAGGATATTTTCTAATATTGGTTTTAGTTGTCCATCAATTACCGGCTATACAGCTTACGAACTACTTGGAAAATCATTGTATTTGTTTGCACACATTGAGGATTTACCAGAAATCACTGTAGCCCACGAGCAACGTAAGTAAATTTTCGTATTTACACGATAACCTTATCGGTAATAACTTTTTGGTATTTGATTTCGCGCGCTGAAAAAATTGCATTTCGCGAGTACGAAATTTCATGAATAGCATCCTGAAGAATATTACAAACTTTGCAAAAAAATCTGTGACAACCGCGAAAAATTGTAACCGCAAAGGTATTTTCGTTATTACAGACTTCTTGATGCGATGCCTATTACAGGATGCTATTTATTTAAAAATGTTTATTTGGTTTGTTAGGAGGAAAATTAGTGTTTTATATTTCATATTTAAGAAATGATATTTCCGCATTAGCAATCAAAATATTCCTCATAAGTTCCATAAAAGTTTTTCAGAGAAGCCATGCTACTCGGCTACCAACCTTTCTCCTTATACCAGTTGCTAGCTGAACTGCGATTTGTATATTTCATTTATAATAAATCAGCTTCCAATTTCCTGACATACGACAAAAATTTTACATAAGAGTTTATCTTGCGGATGAGGACCATTGAAGTTTTCCGTAGCAAAGTCTGTAAAAAATGTCTGAAAGAACGAATCATCTAGAGATATTTGTCTCTATTATTCAAACAAATTTAAGTGACTTTACTACGGAAAACTTTAATAGTCTTCATCCGCAAGATAAACTGTATGCTAACGATATTTTCCATTTATGAGTAAGTATTAGAGAAAGTTTGCTTAGTGACGATAATTTTCACTTCCTTTCACTTTCTACAATAAAATAAATTTTTAGACACTTATTTTTTGTTATACCTATATTCTACCCGGCCCAGTACGACCGTTCTGATTTTTACAAGGACGATTGATTGCAATTTCCAGCGGTTAACCAACAAACAAATCATGTTATTATTTGTTTGATCTGGTCGCTCGTCAATGCAAAGACTGCCCGTGTGTGGGAGTTTTAGATTACTAGCTTTTAGACGAATGCCAGTAGACCAAACTTAGAACAAAAAGGCCCGGAGTAAATTACCGGGTTGAGTAGTAGTTGTTTTGACTATGATCGCATACGAATAATTGGGATAGTAGAATTCTTTGGGAATAAATGAATAAGGAATAGATAGGAATAAGCCTTTCGGTTTCGAAACCATGGAGACAAGAAGGAAAACAATTAAAGGACAAACTAAGCACTTTCTTTTACTTTTTTGTTTTGAACTTGTTTCCCTTTTTTATGAAAAAAAAACTATTGATATGAAAAAAATCTTCTTGAATAACCTTTCCGAGGTCAATGTAATGTATTAATGTATTTTTTCCGCAAATGTATTATCCGTTGATAAGACGGTACTCTTATTTTCCATTTGAAAATATTTTGCTTTGTTAAATGCCTATTACATTTTACGATAGTCTCGATTGATTCTACTTCATAATGTTTGATGGTAACTGTGAGCGAATAGAAGGTTGAAAATAAAAAGGAAGTTAAATTAGATACGGATGTAATGTTTTACTTTTTTTTCTTTATGATTCTCAGTGACAAAGAATCGATTAAAGGAGGTCCAGTTATTTTTCCGGTTTTGTTCGAAAGGGGAAGAATGGCTCTTATTGAATGTAAATATGCAATTGAAGTATAACGAAGGTGCCATGCAACCTGATTTTATACACATGGTCTTCAATCTAGGAAGGTAAGACATCATTAGATTGCCTTTTGTTTTCTACGATTATATTAAAGGGAAACATTTTGGCAGTAAGAAATTTGGTAGGTTGTCCAATTCATCAAATTTGGGGTAATCTGACAGATTTTATGTTGGAGGATCAGTATTAGGTTCTTTTGCTACGGAGCCAAATTTATGCAACCTTGAAAAAATTTCAAAAATGAAATGGAAATTTACATTTAGTTTGAAACATCTTTTGACGGTTTTTATTGTGTTATGTTATGTGTTATTTGTTTAGAGTTGACGAAAATGAAATAGCTACAAAGCTAATAAAAATCAACGTAAAATTCAATGACGTAATAGTCAATTAGCCTATGATTCCATCAATATAATTTCGGCAGTTTCGACATGGGCATGTAGGTGGTTTCCAACGCCTGATCTGTTTTTTCGAACACAAGTATATCGATTAGATTTTTAAGATTTACTGGTAATATTTCCCAAATTCATACCTGCTGTGGAACATCCATATAAGTAAATTGTAGTAAATTGACTCCAGAAAAAAGCATTCGTTAAACTTCCTAATCCTTGCTAATGAATGCGCTTACTGATGGTGACATTAAGTTTTTCATCATTTTTATTTGTTATTAAAATGCTTTTATCTGCATTACCTTTCATTTGGTTTGCCGTAAACCATTGAAATAAGACCTTAGCTGTCATGTCAAGGGTATTTTTTACCCAACAATGCGCTAGAATTTCATCCCTCATGGTATTTTAGTATAATGAAGAACGTTCTCAAAGTGAAATTTATCTCGTCAATAAAGAAAGAAAGCTGGTTTTTTTTTCATTTTTGACCGATGCAGATGTTTTTTTGCATTCTGGCAAACATATTACAAATTTTTTAATTTTACAGTTTTTTCCTCTGTGAAGGCAATATTTGATTTGATTTGATCCGTAAAGAGATATTTCCCATCGAATATACCATGTAATCAGTTTAATTCGTGATAATCAAATAATGTTTTTGTTTCACTGTTTCTTTTTTTTCTTCTTTTTTCAGTCATGAAGAAATTCAACATTTTCGTACAGCCTCCTTGAACAAGGCGGAAGCCACAAAAGCATTGGTATTTCAAAATTTAGATACGGTGAAAGTGAGTCTCTAGTTTCCGTTTCCGTTTAACAATATATTATTTTACAATGTGTTTCAACGGGCTAAAAATGTCATTTGATGTTGAACAACAGGGGAAAGACGTTGTTTTGACGTTAACTAAAGAAAAACTCTCGCAGGAGAGAACCCCCATGGGGTTTTATGTTTGTTTGTTTGTTTGTCAGGATCTGATGTTATGGCTGAAACTTTTGTGTTTCAGAAAAATAATGCCGATCGTCGCTGGCGCAGCATAATAACCAAAATTATTATATACCTACACCAGCTATTTTCATGAACAACACATTTTGATGTTGCGTATGAGCGTGTAATAACTTGCGTGATATTGCACGCCCGTTGTTGATAATCAAAGTATACAAATATATATATCAAATGTTTACAATGCAATGATTTCGCAAGTTGACGTTCGAAAAGTCGAATGCTTTTGTAACTAATCAAAACAAAAACAACAAAATCTAGTGTCATCTTTCAAAGATGGAAAGTTTTGTTTCTGTTGATGATGTGGATTAGTGTTACTGGCCATTAAATGAATTTGTTCCCACCCTTCACTTTTAATGTCCTTCGCTATTCAAAACTTATAATCAAAAATAACGAGAAAAGAGAAAAAGATTTTGAAGTGTTACTTTTTAAAGATATTAATATATAATGATTTAATATGTATTGTTGTTATTAAAAAAAACCTGATATAAAAAAGGTACTGTAAATCTGGGTATAAATAATTTCTCAAGTTAGTTGTTTTTGAATGAATGTCAAAAAGGGAAAAGGCTGTTCAAATCGTTAGAGGGTATATAGGGATTTTACTGTGGTTTTTCAATGAAAATTCTGTCCTATTTTGTTCTCATTTAGAAAAATCCAAAAAAGGAGCCGGTGGTTAATATGATTCCTGAACCAGACCCACCAGAAAATAGTAAGGAGGTTTTTTTGCTTTCGCATTTAGGTTTGTGAACTGTACAGACCACTGTAATGTCATGATTTTAGCCAAGTATTCCTTCACACAGTCCCATTTTACTTCTATGTATTCAGTTTATATGTGTTCAACTATTTTATTATTTTTTCCTAGAATATTAGATTATAAGGGATAGCGTAAATGACGAAATTACCGCCCGGACGGTTATTTAAAAAATTAATTTTTACAGGGGGGACTTATTCGGCAGGGGCGGCTATTTGGACAGGGGCGGCTATTTGGACAGGGGCGCTAATTCCGTCATTTACGATGATAGAAAATTTTAGCATGGAATGATCTAATTATTAGAATAACTTTGTATAATCTCTAGTACAAAAAATTTATCCTTGTCAAAGTATTACCTCTGAAAAATGGAGAGATGTACCTCTGAAAAATGGAGAGATGTAGTAGTCGTAAAAATAGCATCGATCTTAAGTTATGCACTCTTCCGTATAGATCAATTTACAATACATTTTGTATATGGTTGTTTGGTTATTTTTCTTTATTAGGTATCATCAATGAAAATGAATGCGTGGTTGATGTCGATTCAACTGAGGTAAACCTAATCTTTCCTTTGTTGATTTTCTTTCAATAACCATCATGAGTCATATTTATGGAGGTGGTTTTCCATCCGGAGGTAGCGGAATCACATCGAATCCACAAAATTTGAGCAGGCGATGCTTTGTGTATAGCTCAAAACGTTTTCCTAATTTTTTTTATATTTGTAGGATGGAACAGAATGGGAACAAACACTTGAAATTCAAAACATACTGCATACCCAATTGACGGAGAAACATAAGTTCTTAAGTGAATCATTTGAAAAGCAAGAAGCACAGCTAGAGCGAATTTTCAAAATCATGGCTGAGTATAAATCGCGTATGGAAGAACCTGCTTTCAAAGATCATTTTTCTGAACAACTTGAAATGTATGATTATTTCAATTACCTTTTAAAGAAACATACACGAAATCAAGATTACTTGGTGAAGCAAGTGCGAAGCAAAATAAAGGACTTGGAGCTAAGAGCTCGTGCCGTGAAACTACGTAACATGGTCTCACATCAGCAGAAAGTTTTAAAGGACATTCGTGTGCGACGGAAGAACGAATATGATAATGATGAAAATGAAAGTGAATGTGTTGTTGAAATTCCAAAATCAAATGTGCCGACCACTTCAGCTAATTATGATACTTCTACTGAGTCAAGTTCTGTAAGAAATACGGTAAACTTATTCCCAGGTGTACAGTGTGCTGATGGGTTGCAAAAGCAAGCGTACTTTGACGGACAGGAACAACAAACGATCAGAGCATTTCCTCCACTGAATTACCTATTGCATGACACTCAACCAGTAGCGAAAACCGTGAAGCAACAAAATCAACAAAATGTACAGCAACAGCAGCAACAGCAACAGCCAAACAGACGAGATGTACAAAGTCGATCATCTGTACAAAATCAATTATCAACTTCGGAATCGTTGGAGAAAAGTGTAGAACTATTTCAACAGACAAATGATACTAAAGATTTACAAAAGGTCATTTCGAAACAAATTCTTGTACATTTGCAAGTTTTACAGAAAAATGTTTTAACACAGTTAGTGAACGTAATGCAAAACAAACCGCAGAACAATGCGGATTTTGGACAGGTGCTCCCTGTGCTCCAACAACTTCAACAACTACAGCAATCGATTTTGAGTCAACAAAGTGTCAAAGTGGACACGAACAATAATGATGCAAACATCGCTGACAATGAATCAAACACAGAACTAGACCTTATGACTTTGTTAACATCACTTCCACAATCCTTAGCTCAGGAGAATACCGTCGTACAATCATCAAATACGCAATCTCAGCCACGCAATACCCCCAGCAGTAGTTTACCGGTAGCTCGAAGAGAAGTGTCTGAGATGGATTCACGAGATCGTATATTCGGACAAGAAGCGTTGAAAGAGCTTGATGGTATTAAAGAAGCATTTGCGTACGACGAAAATAAAGCTAACAATGACTGTTTTCCGAATGTCTCATCGCCAGATTTTCAAGCGTTATTGTTTGAATCGAATTTAAACACAGAAGATAATATTGACAAACCAGATGACGAGAATTTGAAAAAGGACGCTAAAAAGTTAGAAGCGGAAGAGACACAAAATTATTCTCAACCCTTTTTAGAAAACCAACAACATCTTCTTCAACTACAACAGGTAAGACCGGGTTTTTATTATCTCATCTCATTTTGAAATGCTTTCTGAGCAGAAAGTGTCGCTCGCCAAAAAGACGAAAACTTTTTAGTTTGACGAATTTCGTGGAAAAAGTTTCGCGAACAGCAAAACCCGATACACCTACCCTAAATTAATTTTAGCAAATCAGGTCTCGTTTCAAGTCAGATAAATTCATGGCAACTGACTATCGAATTGAATATAAAGACCTGATAATGACAATGATGCAGTTTGGAGTTTGTTGTCAAGACAAAATTGATATGAAAAGAGGGAGGCCCTACTCAAAAGCAATAACTCGGGGAAGGTCTATTTGTTAAATCATACCTTTTTTGCTTAAACAAAAGTCATTCACATTGTTACTGATGATTAGATTAGAAAATAGTAGCGTCTTCTACAAAGTTTTCCGTTTTTGTTAATTCAAAATTTGCAAAGGCATAAACTTTCTTGATTATATTGTTTCATTTCTGGAACAAAGGCTTTCAACGTAGCTATCTAGATTCCTAAGTTTATACTTTACTACTAGATTCCTGGTTAGACATTCCGCGTTCCATGTAACGGGGTGTGGGTCCTGATCATTTTTTTTTGGCTTAAAATGGGTTAATCTACATAATATGAAAATTTCAGTGTCAACGTATGCATAATTTCATGCAACAAAGGCAACAATTTTAGATGGGTTTTAATCTACATCATTTGAACATTTCAGTATCAACGTATGCATATTTTCATGCACCAAAGACAACAATTACAGTTGATGCAATCAAACTATGAGCAACGCAGGCAACAGCAACAACAACAACAACAACAACAGCAACAGCAACAGCAACAGCAACAGCAACAGCAGCAGCAGCAACAGCAACAACAAGGAGAACAACCTGATGTAGAACAACAGAACCTGCAACAGCAGCTTGCACAAAATCCTTCTACCAACCAAGGTAAATGATCGTTAACCTTGTTGACGTATTATTTTGGAATAATATGTTTGACAATTTGTGCCTGTTTTCGTAAGCATGTGGAATTTCAAAATTCGGCCCTATTGAATTAGTTTTGGATTCATACTGTTATTGAACCTGCAATTGAGCTTTTTAAAGAAACAAGATAATGACAAATTGAATTTGAGATTTTAATTGTAACTTATGTAACTGTAACTTGATGTAATTTGATAAACTAATACTAGTAATAGTACCGAATAATGGGGGGGGGGGTTGGAATAATCAGGGGAGTTGGAAACTTTTCCAAAAATTAATAATAGAAAAATCTTTTTAGTACAAATATAATAAAGGAAGAAGTTTTCTCTAATGATATAAAATTATATAAATTCAAGTGTCATGCTGAATTTTTTTCATTCCTTATGCGTTTTTTAATGAATTTCGTGCAGATCTGTATGCATTCTCGAGTTGGTTTTGAATTGGAATTGTAAAAGTCTTTGAAATTAATAAAAGGGGTCGGAATAAATTGGGGGTTTGGAAAAAATTAATAATCGGGTGGGGACGATTATTCGGTACTATAGAGTAACTATCAGGTTGACTCAAAATGTATGATTAAGCTTTGGTTCAGCAGCGAAAGTCCTATGTTGACTTCTGTTACTTTCTCAAACCAGAGGTTTTTTAAACATTTTTTTGTTTTTCATTACTTTGTTGAGTTTTTTTTCAAAATAATTTGAATTTCTGCAGACAAGTTGACCGTTGTTGAGAACTACCTGACTACAGTTTTCTGCATGACATATACTGTACACATAGGTAGTTTCGCTTACGTGAAAGAATCATTACTAGTCTAATTACGTCAAAGTTACGAATACCTTAAAATTCAATTCATTACCCGGCATTGGATTGTAGGAAATACTTTATCCTATTTATTTTTACACAGGTTTTGACGCCGAAGAATCAAATATCACAGAATATTTAAATGCCAACTTCGAGAATTCATGGGTATCTGGAGAAAACGAAGAAGTCTTAAATATGTTGCTTTCAGAGACAGATTACCTCTGGTATTCTTAAATATATCAAAAAAGAAAAATTATTCTTAAGTTATGTATCATAACATTTACAAAAAAGAAAATGGTCGTTTTCAATTTCGTTATTTATCACGTATGATGAAAGATGTCACAAGGAAATGACAACTATCAGACGTGGATGTGCTGGTTGGATTCCGTGATGTCATTGAATTTAACGATCAAGTAACCAAGAACTGTTTTAAACAATTTTAATACAAATTATACCTCAAAATTTATGGAACAAAATCTTATAATCTTAAAATCCTTTTAATTCATACAGCCAATTAATGGTTTGAGGCATTATAGTCACTTGGCCAATTTCATTATCTTACTAATATGCACTTTTTTGAGGTGGTCATGCAAATGATACCTTTTTGAAATCCTTTGTTTCTCTCCAAGAAGGTTTAAATATCGATAATATATATATCATACTTTCAAAAGTGTGCTGAAAAACGTGACGTGATTAATCAGCAAAATTGAAATTCTTCTGAAGTAAAAAAAAACTGACTAACTTGACTATATCATCAACGGCAACGGTTTGCTGAAACATAAACAACCGTACCATTTTTTATATTACTTGAAAAGTTCAAAGTACGCTGGCATCGTCAGAAAATGGATACATTTCAAAAGGTATAATTTGTCTTCGCACCTATATACAAACCATCCAACTTAGATCTTGACCTCCTGACTACACTTGTCCTACTTTTGTTAAACTTACCTTTCTCTTCCAGTGACCAAGAATTTAGTTTGAAGAATTGAGAAGTGTTGTTAAAAAAGATCTGAAGTTTGGATCCTCAAAATGAACCTCGATTTCTAAGGGTTAGCATCGCTCATGCATTTCTAGAATCTTAGTTAAACCGGAATTGAAAACAAGAAAAAAAATATGAAGAAAAAAGCGATATTTCAATATTTTTCAAATTTTATATAACTGAAAAAGTTTTTTAGTGTTTTTAATTAATCTGGTTTTGTTTTGTATTTTAGATTCTTAGATATTAGTTATTTTCAGAATTCAGAATTATATTTTGTTTAATAGTTATATTAATTTTTTCTTTAGATTTCATAAAAGTGTAGGGTTTTTTATATTATGTGTAAATTATTTAATTATGGAAAATATGATTTTCCTTGGGGGAAATTCGGGTGGAACGTCCGTTTATCATGCTTGTTCGAAAACGTCAGATATAAGGTTAGGTTAAGGTTAGTTTTATTATGGCTTTAATTTTAAACATATTTTCAGAAGGTCCGTATGGTCGCCATTCTACTATCCGGGCTTTTTTCCCCTCTCATGGTCTATCGGCAGACGTCCAAGGTCAGTAATTTGGAAAACTGGAAACTATAAACAAACTTTGATTGTTATAAATAGTTCACGCTGATTGGTTAATAGCGCGAAACAGCAAAGTCATTGGCTCTGATTCTTCTGTTATGCTAGTAACAGCTACTGCGCATGCTCCTTATTTTACGATTTTGACATACTCAGTTTTGGACGTATGCCGATAGGCCAGGTGTAGGGCAAAAAAGCCCGGAATGGTATATCAGATAGACTAACGCCATTCGGCTCAAAGAGTTCACTGCTCTCGGTTAACAGATCACAGATTTCGTTTTCAGAATAGTTGTATTTTATCAACAGTTTATTTATTAGATCTTTTTGTCTCATTGCTTCTAAATTTAGTAATGTTAACGTTTAATTTACCACTTTCTTAAGTTTTTTAGTACGGTAATTTCTTCAGTTCATAATTTCTTGCAAAGTAATGAAAGTATGGATCAGTAGGGATGTCGTTTTGAAAATTAAGGTATGATCAAAAGTTAGTGTAAAAAGAATCGCTCAAAATTAAACAAAATTAGAACCACCTTAGCGGTACTAAAGGGGTTGATAAAATTTATCGAAAATGACTATACAGAGAAGCACATGGTCGCTAAATATTTGTGTGTCATTAAGTTTGTTTATTTGTTATAAAATTATTAAAAAATTATTATCTGTATATATTACCTCATGAATATATCGATAAAATAGAAATTTATAAATATGGTATGATATTTAGATTATATTGTATAACTTATATAATATCAATTAGAATCTCTAATATTCATTTTGCAATAAGCAAATTCAATCAATTCATTTTACTTTTCTTTTTCTGTTCTGCTTCTTTAATGAAATCAAGGTTGTATAAAAATCTTCAAAACTTAAATAATTTTGGCTTTTTGCAGCGTAAATTTTTGCGATTTTTGCAAATGACGCACGAAGTGCAGTAATTTATGTTGCAAAATGCACAAGTAAAAAAAAGCGTGTTTTTTTAAAGAAAACGGTTTTTTGAGCAAAGGAGGCTCAATTTTTTTAGAAAATCACTTAAAGTGAGCCTGAAGTTCTTAAAATTTGCATATTTTGAGGATGTGGCTTTCTTATTTTCTTTCTTGAAATAAGGCATTTTTCTGTATGTATCCAGGCTAATAGTATACACGTTTCAAAAGGTTTCTTGAGAATATCCTAAAATTCCTATTAGTTCCTTGATCTCATTGTCTTTGTCTTTGATCTCTGAAATTTTAAATCAAGGTAAGACAATTTTTTCAGATTGTTGAACTGGTACTTTCTTGCATACCAGAAACTTTGAGAAATAGGATAAATAAGAAATCTTAGGAGATTTTGCAGACATATAATCAGTTATATAAAGACAGAGATTTTCTTAGCATTTTGGTATGTCTAAGGTTCATTTTCCTATAAAATGTTTTCTTATAAAAAACATGTATCACTTCATGGTTACAAATCATTAAGATGAATTCTTCGGTTTATGATGCAGCCTCGTACCCAGGGCCTCTTTCTCGCTTTTAGATATGTTGATGGCGTGAGAGAAGAAGGCCCTGAAAAACTACTGATGAAAATTTGCTCAAATCGAGCAAACTCTAAGTTATGCAATATGCAAGTAGCCATCGAAAACATTTGAAATAATTACTCATGCAAAGGAGAAGTTTGTGTGTAACTATTTGAAATGTTTTCGATTGTATTGCATAACTTTGAACTTTCTCGATTTGAACAAGTTTATGATGTACAATCTGCAAGACTATAATGCGTCAATCTACTGTAACAGTGGCAAGTAAAGAATACTATTTTAAAGAAAATTATATTTTGGATTATATGTTGCCTCGACTAAGAGAAATGGATAAAGGATAAATATGACTTAAATCAAGCAAGAAAATGAGAACATCGTAGTGACGTAATTGAGGGAGTGCGTTGCACTGCCCTATGAAATTTACCCTTTTAATTTTTTAAATTAAATGAAAGTTGTATTTTTGTGTAAGTTTTAGCCAACCTGGAGCGTATTAAAAATTGTAAACATTTCTTTGTTAGTAGACCTCAACCATACGATGAGGCTTTACACTATAAACACAAGTAGCTGCCAAGGTAAAAACACGAGTACGAGTTCTCTTCTCTTTCTTAACCCAGTACTAGAGTTTTCTCACGGAAATAAGAGTTGAAAACTCCGTTTTTGCCACTTACGGGAGGGTCTTGTACAGACAGATCTTCCAGAAGACACAAATTTTTCACAGAACACATGAAAAATTCCAGCAGAAAATAAAACATCCTAAATTTTCAGCTGAATTTGCGTTCTGGAGGCTTTTTCGTAGCGACGACGGCTTCAGATTACCGGTGGTGGTGGTCTTAATGCGATGATAATATCGAGGTAGGGTAGTAGTAACCTCGGGGGTAGTCGGTGTTTTGACGACCTCTACACAGTCTTCAGAACCAAATCCCCTAGGCTACGGGCGGCTGGCGGCAAGTTTGCGCTCTCGGGGAGAGGCTATGCGATAGAGTGCGGCTTCTTAAGGTACATTCTGTATAACTCAAACGGGTGTAGATTAGGGAGATAATAATGTCTATAAGAGCATCCATAATTCCCCGTACTTGCAGTACTTTCTTATCCTTAGTAGTCCTCGCGGTCCTTCGTTGTCCTTTCAGTCCTTTGTAGTCCTTACAGTCCTTCGTAGTCCTTACAGTACTTTGTAGTCCTTACAGTCCTTCGTCGTCCTTACAGTCCTTTGTAGTCCTTACAGTCCTTTGTAGTCCTTACAGTCCTTTGTCGTCCTTACAGTCCTTCGTCGTCCTTACAGTCCTTTGTAGTCCTTACAGTCCTTCGTCGTCCTTACAGTCCTTTG
>JAUBWS010059301.1:0-15920 GCA_032270445.1 Darlingtonia californica | reverse complement strand
TGCGTTGATCAAAAGAAACCTGAAATTGATTTTATTTTCCACACTAATGGGCGAACAATGCCAAACACAGCAATAATCAAATAAAAATAATCAGCGATAGATACAATATATGACATAGATAAGTACCGAAGAAGTAGTGCATAAAGTCTCAAACGTGCGCTTACACTGCAATTTAGTAGGTTCAAGTCTCAACCATTGCATGGGTTGATGAGTGTGATGTTAATCTAATATACATTGCATCTATGTTGAGAATATCGGACGTACAGGAGGTGCTCACTGTCATAAACTATGGACGTCCAGGGGGTGGTGTTTTGCTGAAAAGCGAATTTACAGGGGGGTCACACTTGTAAAAATTGACAAAAGAGTGGATGTCCAGGAGGTCCCAATGCAAAAATAGGACAAATCCAGGGGGTTGAGTTACTATTTTTGGACATCCAGGGGGTCCATGATATTTTCCATGTAAGTCCATATCCTCAACATAGGGTGAACATTTTTTCTTCTGGAAAAGCAGTGCTCATTACTTATGTCGAGCATTTGTGGCTTTCAAACTGTGCTTAGCTAAACCATCTATATAGAATACTATGTGTCATGATAATACACACACATATAAAACAATTAGCCCTCAATTAAATAAATCGGGATACCAAAGTGTTCCACTTAACATGCTCCCGCAGTGAACTATAACCTCTTCACAATCAACTCTCAAAAACAGACAGGTGTCCTCTGACTGTGAACAGTAAGGAAATTCTATTTCATTCATTTTAATGGACAATTTGGTAATTTGTTGCCCACGTAACTTCATTCTGCGCTTGCTTTAATTAAAGTTTAATGCATCCCCTAATGAGCAAAAATAGGTAATTTTGGCAAAACAGTTGTAATTTATTTCCTTTAATTATGAAACCTTGTGGCATGTAAAAAATTGGTTTCCTTACTAGATTAAAATAGACTCTGGAAGTAAATTTCAATAAATTATCAAACTGCTCAATTGTCAAAAGAGACAATGAAGGGATATGGCAGAGCACAATGCAAAAATAACAATTTAACTTTGCCCTGAGAAAATAAACAGCTTTTTTTTAAAAGGTCCAACAAATTTCACACATATTCTAACACTTCCCGAACTTTGAAATTAAGTATCTGGACACTGATAATTGACAAGTTATAGTCTATTCAAAGATCTTTTCTGCAAATCGCTGGCGTTTTTCAATTTTACAACTGTAATTATTGCGCGTTATCGATTTTTTAATTAGAGTGCTTATAGAATTTTAAGCTGAATAATAACGGGGTTAGAAGTTGCAAAAACGAGCATAGAACTCAGAGGTCCCGTGTTCAACGCTGGAATGAGGCTTTCAGTGGTTTGAATTACCTCACCGTTTATACCAAAAGATTCCCTGTAGATTTTTCCAGGAAGACAGGGTCCTCATTAATAGCAGTTCAATAAAAAACTGGGTAATAATTGTAAATAATAAATTAATAATAAAAAGATAATAAATATTTTAAACGGTAATAAAATGGTCATCAATCCAAAGTTGTGTTGTAACGAAATCCAAATATTCTTCGGAGACATCCATTCCTCGTGCCTTTACTAATATGAAATCATACTTTATACACTAGCATAGAACACACCGTCCGTCATTACTTTCTGCCTTTCATCTGCTTCAAACATAATAAACAGAACACTCCAAAAAACAAATTCAAAACACTTGAACCTAATCAAAAGTGTTTGAATGTTTATAAACTTGTCTCCGATAAATTTATCATGTCTCACTAAAGTAAACATTTCATTCACAATTAACTTTTCAAAACATTAGGATAATATTTTTAGCAATTCGAGTAATCAGAGAAGAGTTTCCTGGAAGAAAAGGAATTCACATATCCCATAGTCATGAGCTGATTGTTTAGGATAACATGTGCGATGTACAGGTTACGGAGCTCCTACGTCACTACCAAGAGTTCCAGGCGGAACGTAAAATCTTAAAAATCGTAAAAAGTTCATCTTTTTGCATCTTTTTCACACTTTTATTGATTAAGCTCGTTCGAGAACAGACTACTTCATTAAAAAAAAAAAAAATGGTCTCTGAAAATTGTTTGGCATTTAGTCCAATTCTAAAGGAAAGGTTTACTTTCTCAGTATTTACATTGAGCTTTTCCAGAAAAAAATAGTTCACCCCTGTTTAGGAGCTCCATTTCAAAGGACCGAACCCCCTTGGAATTCCAATAAAGAAGTATTAAACCCCCTCGGAATTCTAAACAGAAAATCTGAAGGACCCCTTTGCAATTCCACGAAAATCGTCCAAAACTGAAACCCTATGGAATTCCACCGGTAAAGGACACTTCTACCTTTTGAAATTCCACTTTTGGATTGAATGATTCCCCCTTGGAAATTCCCGACCTCCTCAACCGGAGGTAAAGGGTTTTTTTTCTGGAAAAGTCCATTGTTGCATATATACTACCTACCAATGGAGACCTCATCAACGGCACAGTGCATGCTAATCTAGGATGAGAACACCATTTAGGCTACGGTTTACAGCTGACTTTTACAAGGTCAGCACGCATGGTCTGGCACACAAATTCTAAAATATTTGGCATTTTTCCCGCGTGTTTTTTGAAATTTATCTTGAAAATCTCAAGCTAACCGTTGGGGATCACTGAGGATACAGAGAAGTAAATCATTGAGGAAAGATTTTGCGTATAAACAATCATTCTAATTCGACAGGTTCTTTTCTAAACGGTAAACAGTTGTATAACCCACAAACATTTTAAGCCTTTCCCTGGCAAATCTTTAAAACTTTATTACCCCTATGTTTTATCTACCAAGTGACAGTTACAAAATGTCAAAAGATCTTGTTTTGAAATTGAAATATTTCAAATATTTGTGACCCATACCCGATTTAATGCTTAGAAGATGCGAGATTGCTTGGAAGATTTTGTCGAAGAATCTTTTTTGGTTTTTGTATTATCGAGTTTTTTCTGAATTTTTAATTGATGCCACATAGCAAAAGTGCCGGGGAAAGGCTTAAGCATTGATTTCGTTAAATGTTTGTACATAAACTTTTCAAAGTTGTCCCTCTAAAGGTTTCAAAACTTGTTACAAACTTATGAAAAATGTAGAAAAATAGTTCTTGTTAGGTTTCGGACATTTGGCGGCATATATTTCATTTCTAGAATGTCAGTACCTCCCTTCTAGTGTCCTGTTCCGCCTTAAAGTAGTAAAAGTTTATATTTGGTTGATAAAAAACATTTTCCTCTCAAAGAATCAACGCCCTAGCTCAGCTAAATGACACTCAAATCAAATTCAAGAAGACTTCTACATTCCAATAACATCATATCTGGCAAAGAAAAACAAACGTCTAACGTAACTCAAGACAAAGAATGTGATCGTTCCAATGGATAGAAGCTGTAGAACGTATTGAAAATATTTAAAATACGTTGTGTGTTTACATGGTTTGCGTGCAAGCTGTAAACTCCATAAGGAAGGGATTAAAGTATTTTTCTATGAAATATGAACAGTATGTAAAAAATGTTGCAGGGATATTTCTAGCCTACCCGGTAGACCAATTCTGAGCTTTTCTTTCAATTCCGAACCTGTGCCCGTAAACCCAGTTTAGAGTCAAAAAGTTCAGAACTAGTAATCAAATTTTGGGATCTTGGAATTTCTCCCTTTGTCCTTTTGATACACAGCGTGAAATTCTACCGAATACGGTCCCGTATATTACCGTATATGGACTAATTTCTGAGACCCGTATTTGGACGTATTGCACGCTGTGATAAATGCAAACCGAGAGTCGTAAATTGTATAATACATGGCCGTAGACACCGGGGTGACCAGGGGGCCATGGCCACTTTCACGTTTTTGCAGAGTAGATTTTTCTTAACGTGGATTTGCAAATTAGACAAGCAAAAAAGCCAATCACAGCACTCCCGAGTAGTAAGAAATTGATGATACAGACTTTTGCAAAACTTTGTGAACTAATCTGAGTTAAACCTGCTACATAACGTGTAAAAACATGGTCTACCATGATAAACCAAACGTTTAATTCTCTTGCAATTTTGAACACGTATACTATAAGACATTAACGGACAAACTGGACTAAAATTGACAATGACTTTATATGAAAGAATGAGGAACGTTACAACCAATTAGGACGATCTACTGGTGCTGATTTTGTTTAGGTTTTAGCATATATTCATGACTGCTAGGGTCATGTATAAAAGAGGAAGGAATACTTAGTCGTGAAAGAGAATGTTCTAGATTTCATTAAAAGATAAATCTCTTAAATCACTGTTCAGAGAGTGCGATTTTAGGCAATCTGGAGGATCTAAACCTCAAAAGATTTCTGCCACGTCGGACCCAACCATGGTGGGTCCTCCTACACCACTGAAACATGCCCCCCTCGACTCTACAGTGCGTGCCGTCGGTCCTATAGTGGCGCTAATTTCTTCCGAGTCTAAGGGGATATTGTTTACACCGATAATACTAATTAAACAACATTAGAATCCTGACCGAAAGTCTACAGAAAGTTCCGGAATTTATTTGCTGCTGAATCCCGCCCGCCTACCCTGTGCCAGAATATTTTCATTGAAGTTAATGGGAGTAATAACGTAAGTAACATTAACAACGTAAGGTAATTACGTATACATGATCACTTAAAAAAATGCATAAAGTCCGGTGAATTCCGTAGTATGTCTAAAGTAAAACTTATACCCTTAAACAAGATGGCTAAACTAACTCCTAGAGAGTCTGTTTGCGAAAAGCATATTGTGAATATTTCCAAGAAAAAGAAACGCATATCTCCATCTTTCCAATGATTTTGAGATTTCCAATTCACTGAAGGTTATATATAAGTACTGTTTTTGAACATTGACCAATAAAGCACCACTTAACAGTCAATGTAAATGAACGAGTATACATTACATGTGATTGTTCAACATGGGAATAATATCGAGAAAAACCAATAAAAACCACAGTAAACGTCTCATCACAATGAGTTTAATAACCAGCCTGATCGATTCGCAATCAAAACAAACGCGTTTACACGAAAACGAGGCAAAATGAATGTGAAAATAAAAAAATCGGCAAAAATCAATCCTCGTTTTCCCGTAAACGCGTTTATTTTGATTGCAAATGGAACAGGCAGCTGATATTTCGATCGCTATTGTGCTTTGGTGGAGAAATAGTGTAATGAGTACTTTAAGAGAAAAAAACTTTCGCAGGGAGAAAGCTCTCGCGAAAGTTTCTTCCTTGAAACGTTAACCCTTAAAGGACGAATCCCGTATATATAGAGGACAAAGTGCTCAAAATACCGCTATGCCTTTACATGCCCATATCTCCTAAACGACTCCAAATCGCCTATTCAAACTTATGTATTTCTTTCTTTTGGAACCAAAGTTTTTGTTTTTTTGGTCGTTAAGTAGTCCAGAAAATAAATTCGAAAGTTTCAAAAGTATTATAAAATTCTAAGGAGATTTTGGACATTTTGAAAAAATGGTCAGTACCACAAGGGTTAAAGTTGAGTAAAGCTGATTTTATATCAACAAAAAGTCATCCACGATAAAAAAGTGGCGTTTTGTCTTACCCAAAAGGTAGACAGACAAGCTATACCTTTTTGAAATCCTTAGAATCTCCTCTATCCTGAAATGGTCGGTCTTAGTAAAAAAATTTTGGTCAATTTCTCGTTACCAGGCCTTTTATGGGGGTTGAAAAGCTGGGGACCTTTTGAAAGTCAAATTTTGAAGATTTGAATTTAAAACTTTGAAAGATTGATCCAGGCGATGAAGAATGAAAAGTAGGTCAAAGGGGGATCATTGACAGCTTTTCAACCCTTATAAAAGGCCTGATAACGAGAAATCTTTTTATTAAAACCGATCATTTTATATAGAAAAGATTCTAAGGATTTCAAAAAAATATAATCTTGTCTGCCTATCTCTCGTGTTAGGCAAAAAGGTTTACGAAATAATGAATTTGGCTCCCCGACTAAAACTTTCCTCTCGCAAACTTTTCTTCTCTTACAGAAGAAACGATTATTAGCTCAGCGAATCCTCCTTCCTTGCACGCAACATAGATGCCACATTTTTTACTGTTTTTGCTAACTCCCACTTAAAAGAGCCATGTTATCGCGGATAAAAACGGTTCAGTTATTGACAGAACTTTTTGCATTTTTTGAATTTTGCGACGTGATACCTTTGCGGCTTACTGGAATTTCATTTTTGCAGAAAAACAGAATTTGCTGATCAATAACATGTTGAAATAGAAAATACCAAAAGACAGTAACATTTTCACTTTCTTTGAAGTGCCCTTTTATGAAATAATCCGGCAGCCAACCAGCACAAGATCGTCGTTTTGACGTCGTTCGACGACATGAGTTTCATTTCGGTCTTTCACATCAAAAATTAGTTTATTTTGGATAGTTTCAAGTTATGGCTTTGTCGAAAATGTTCAATTCTCCGCGAAATGAAATCTCATGTTAACGGTCTCTAAAAGATTAAAAGATGTTGACAAACCAAGCATTGATGATCCCAAAAAATTAAGCATGTGACAAAGTAGGAATCATTTATATCAATATGATCCAACCGATCATCAGCAGTCAATAAAAGTATTCTTAGAATCGCACTACGGCAACTATAAATATCTGGTATGGTTAACCACTTTCTGTTGCAATCTTTGAAATAGGAAGTTCTTGTTCTATACATAGTAGAAAAAGGTGTGGTGTTTTAAGTCTTAATATACAAAGTGAAAAACGTTTCTATAAAAAAGTTTGCATAATTTTGAGAGTTTGGTCTAAGGAATCAATAGATTTCTTAATGTATCCGACAAACCACTATCGAGCTTTTCCCCCTACATCTGGGTACTGGCTTTTGTCCAACAGTAAAACAAAATTGCAAAATACGGAACGAAGTAGCTGCTACTAACATTACAACAAAACCATCACAACAATAAAAAAGAGCCAATCACCTTGCTCTACTGTGCATTATAACCAATGAGTGGCGGTTGTTTGTAATAGAAGCTCGTTAGACTATAGATTTCTTAAATGAAAATCATTTTGGACAGACTTTTCATAAAACTTTGGGTCGATGCTAGATATCTTTCAAAAATAGACACAAATTTTGACAGGAGATGTTAATATGGCTGACAGGTGTCATCATCCAACTTGTAAATTGGTTTTGTGGCTTGCTTCTACACTATTTTTACCTTTACTTTGTTTTGGTTCTTTATGTCTTTTGAAGGATAGAAAAATACATATCTTTTTGATTTGATTTTACAAGAACTTGTTTATAGAGGCAAAAAATAAGGAGACTGCATAATAGTCTAAGAATTGTCAGGGTGTAATCATATCCATGATGGAACTAATCAACAAATTCTGTACTAATGTTTCCCAACAACACGCTTTTTTTATAAGAACCAGTAAATTTCAAATGGCTCAAATGTTCTTATTTTGTTTTTAATAGATAACTCACTTAAGAATTTTCTGAATTCAGTCTCAATTATTCTTATTTTTTGAACTGCAAGTTTTTGGTTAACATTAATCTAAAGACAATACATCAGGATCACTAAAAAGGTCTTTGATAAACAGTAACAGGGAGCTGAGTGGACAATTCAAATATGTATATTGTTCTCTTTTACAAGAAAATCCAGCCGCAGTTTTTTGTAGTTTTTTGCAGTTTTTTGCCGAAAACCAGTCTAGCACGGCATTTTCCAGAACGAAAAGAAAAACATCCCGTCAGGTCTCTCCTCCACTGTTATTTTTCTTCCTTGCGCGGCTGTTCTCGAACGAAAACAAATTTGAGTCCGATCGAAAAAAAATATAGACTATGATCTAGTCTAGATTGAGAGAGGATTGAACCCTCCTTGCTTGCCGGGCGGTTGTCTACCGTCTACCGGCTATGTTCCACCATTAGGGGTATGTTTTTATCACCCTTTCAGAGTCCCGCTCAGGGCCGCAAAATCACGAAAGTTTGAGTTCAGTCCCACTAAGGGCTGTGGTTTTATCAACTTTTGGGGAACATTTGGAAATTTCAGAGAAAATCTTTCAAAATCAGCCCCACTAAGGAAAAAAAAACCAACGGACTAATCAAACCTCTTCAGCCCCTTTGGATTTACAACAATACACCTTTCTCCGAATTCAGTTTTCATATGCGCGCGCAGACTTTGTTATTATTTTTGGTAGGTAAACAAATCGTTAAATTTAAAACATATCACATGCTTGATTTCATACATTATTATTTTGACCAATTAACGAACGATCAGAAATAAGTGCTGCATCAATTTACTATTATATCTAAATACTCCCAAAAGCATTTTTTAAATTGAACGATTTGTTTACCTACCAAAAATGATAACAAAGTCTGCGCGCGCATATGCAAACTGAATTCGGAGAAAGGTGTATTGTATTAAGAAGAACAAAGAATCATAGAAATATAGACATACAATCGCGATCAATGTCCTTCGTACAGTGTTAAGTCCTTCTTTAATATGGTACGCCAGAAGTAAATAATCATACGAAAAACTGCTTTAAAAGAAATGTCATACAGTGATCCACAACTAATAAATAAAAATGCTTTGCATTTGTAGACCACTAAAGTTTTCCGCAGTTAAGTCTTTTTTTAAATCGCTTTGAATATTCGAGGCAAATATTTCTAGATGACTCGCTCTTTCAAACATTTTTTATAGACTTTACTACGGAAAACTTTCAAGGTTTAAAAATGCAAGATAAACATACTCCTAACCTCAGCCACACAACTAGATACACCAAATTCTCCTACCAATAATTATGATAAAGAAAAAAATATACGTAAAAAACAAATCAAAATGTCAGCAAAAGAGAAGCAATTAATTATATTAACACAAATCTAACAACTGCATTAAGCAATTATCAATTGAAACTGAAATGACATGGACGCAAATTAAAACAATTGTAAATGGCTGGTCAACAGGAAGAAAGGAACAAAACTTCCAACTTATACTTACGGCTAATTTTGTCGGTTCAGTCTTCTTGCATTTGGCAACTTTATAGTTTGATTACGTAAATCCAACATCATCACGGAGTTGTTAATTCTTCCTTCTATCTTCCTGTCATACATTTTCAAGCCATGCATATCTGTTGGCCATTAACAATAAAATACAGGGTGTCCGACTTGGTGACCGACGAGGACCCACTGCCGGAGATTTCAAAATTGACCCTGTCAAGGACTGCTGAAAAAGAAAAAAGTATACCAACTGAGTGACTTTCTTTTCGATATACTTCCGTTTAAACTTGAAAAATATACCACTTTTCAGATAAAAATCCTGTCGGGGACCGGTGTTTGTGGATTCTGCGACCCTGTGTGGGACTGGATGAAGTAAAAAAGGATACCTTGACCAGTGGCACGTCCCCGTACCCGATTTTGGTTAGTGCCCCCCTCCTCCGGGTTTGATACACTTCTACTATACATATTGCTTTGATTTCCACTTCAATGCTTTTTCACCGAAAAAGCATATCTTATTTCTTGTTTAAGACTCGTACAGGGACGCAGGAGCGGTTCTGAAGTTGTACGGCGAGTAAAACAGAATGCGAGCTTTTGGAAGGAGTGCGTAACGGAAGCCTGGTATACATTAATTGTTATTTTTGTTGCTAACAAATTTGCGGAGTTAAGTTGGGAAAGGACTGTTGAAGATACAATTAGCGAAAATCAATTCCCACAACAAAAATTCAAACCAATGATTTTACTCATGTTTCACCCGTAATCTTATTTCTGTTGGAAGAAGGTAATCTGTACCTGAGTCTTTTCATGGAAGATAATGTAAGTACGAAAAAATTCAGTTTTGCCGTTTTGCGGGAGCTTTGTAACTTAAAATTTCATCCATACAAAGTGAGGATACGGAATATTTCATTTTGAAAAACAAGTCAAAATAAGTAAATAATCTTCAGATGTTATGAAGATTCTATAAATATTCAGAACCATCCGAAACCAAGGTTCTATCACCAAGCACTGAATATTACACAGAATTTCGAGATTTCAAGATTGGTATAATTTTGGTGCGAAGATATCTGGTGTATACAAAGTCAACTAGATGGGGAAATTGATGAAAGGTGTACGATGGCAACATGGAAATTGTTGGGGGTGGTTGGCTGACTTTTAACGTCGCTTTGATGGAAGAATCAACTACTTGGGATCAATACAAGATTGGTTTAGGCAATGTTCTTGGTAAATTTTGGTTGAGAAAAGGTTTGCTGCATGAAACTTCAAACTTGGAATTTCTGACATGAGACATCCGTGAGAAATCTCGGTATTTATCGGCAAGTTCTTTTCTATGAAAAGTTGATTTTTTTTCAACCGCAAAACAGATTTTCGTGAATTGTGACACCTAGAAACCTGATATTTCATAAATTTCCATCACTTTTTCCTACGACAACAGAAAACAATTATTGAATATGTAAAAATATTCCATTTTTAGCTTAGATTCGTTAATGATTGATTAATTAAGGTTAGTATCTATGTGGAGCATGAATAAAAACTTGTAAATTATTTAACCTGAATGAGATGATAAATTATGTATTGCCATTTTAAACAAATTTATCCATAAATGATTTTAATTTCCTGTCCTTGACTAAATTTTTCGTGAAATGTAGAAATAGAGAAGACAGAAAGGACAAACAACTGTGGTGCTGTATTACGTGAAAAACCTCCATAAAAATGAACTCCGAAAAGCGTTGTCTATTTATTATAATTTCAATTTTAATTTGGTGTTATGTTCAAGCAAATGCTGTTTTCAATCTTATTGGAGTTGACATGAAACCTCCTCCTCAGCTACAACCAAATCGTGTAGAAAATATCTACTCTCAAGGGCAATGTTTAGCTAAGTGTTTTTATAACACAAAATGTTATTCCTTTGCAATTGAGAAGGACAATCTCTCTTGTCGTATGTATAATATATCGTTACCACATCAACAATTGGTCCCATCACCAAACACAGATTATTACACAAACACAGAATTTCGAGATTGCCAAGACTGGTATAATTTTGGTGCCAATGTATCTGGTGTTTACAAAGTCAAATGGATGGGAAGAATGATGAAAGATGTACGATGTAACATGGAAGTTGATGGAGGTGGTTGGTTGACTTTTCAACGTCGCCTCGATGGAAGTGTTGATTTTAATGAACCAGGAACTTGGAATGAATACAAGAATGGTTTTGGTAATGTTTCTCGTGAATTTTGGTTGGGTAATGATTTACTGCATGAAATGACATCAGCAGGAAGTTATTATGTTTTGATTCTTGCCGAAAGTTATAATGGTCAACGTCAAATTTCAAAATATGGTCACTTTTATATTGATAATGAAAGCAATAAATATCAGTTGCATTTTAACGAAAACTTGCTCGCAGGAATTCATTCCCTCTATAATCTCACCCCTTCACAATCATTGAATAATCAATTTTTCAGCTCTCGTGATCAGGACAACGATAAGCGTACTGACACTCATGAACCATGTGCAAACCAAGCGAGTAAGGCAAGAGGTCCTTTTTGGTATAACAAGTGTGCTTTGATCTGGCCAAACGGGAGATACTGCACTGGAATTGGCTATGGTATGAATTGGGAAAGCTGGTTGGACAGAAATTGTTTAAAATCCATTGAAATGATGATAAAAAGAATGTAACCCAATATACATACATCTAATGACGAAAATATTTGAGAAAATCGGATATGCCGGATATATAACCCAGTGGGAACAAGACGTCTTTTTGACGTAAATATCAAGTTCAGATTTCGTCCAGACGTCCGTGAACGTCAATCAGAACGTCAATTGTACGTACATTAAAAGTACATATTTTCTGGACTTTGTATATACGTTCAACTTGACGTCTTTTTCGTACTTTCTTAAAACTTATAGTGGTATAAACGTCAGTTTTGGAACTTTATTGTACGTACATTTGAGACGTTTAGAACACGTCTTTCTTGACGTCATCGTCAAACCCAGTACTGAACGTATACAAATGAATTCGATGTGTACGTCTTTTTGTCGTCGTTATCGAACTCAATTCTGAACGTACAAATTTGAATTTGATATGAATGTTTACTTGATACAGTATTATTATTAGCATATTTTTTCTTGACCTCAACAGAATACGGATGACAAATGCTTTATTTTTATATATTATATAATAAAGATATTATTAACGACGAATAGAAAATCACAAATATTTTCTTTAGATGAGTATTATTTTACATGTAAGTGTTTTTCTCATTTTTATTTACAAGGACAATACACACACGTACAATATATTTGCTAAATGGGCACGCTTGCCTGGTTAGGCCATAAATGTCTTTTTTTATACAGAACATTAATTTCTGTCTTTGAGCCTGATAGCACCTCAAATTAAAGCCATTTTCTGTCTCAAGTTTCTTATAAAGGTATTCCTTCTGTTTTCGATGTGTATATAATGCCATAATTTCCACTGTGTTAATTATAAGAAAATATGCATTTGTTCTTCTTCATGTACATAATATTTCAAATGTTTATACAAGGGCGCCACACCGGGAACGGTTGGTACTGTTTCCACCGTACCTGATTTTTTTTATCAAGATATGTTTTTTCGAAATTACTTTTAAATTTGAGAAATTAGCTCATTTCCAACGATATGCAACATAACCAAACCCCTGAAGTAAATATCTCATTGTCCATCGACTTAATATTTTCCAATTTTCAAACGCCATAATATAAGTTAATATAAATTATCTGTTTTTTCACTCTGTCAATTTCATATGTAGGTCGTATTATGTAACAGTCTGTAATAATTGTAAAATTCTTTTTTTTTGTAAAACAAAGTCTGTTTAAGATACCTTTTCCAGGCGTTTTAAATTATTAAAATCTAGTCTGGGAAGAATTTAGCGACTAAATTTTTCAACTTAGTCATTTTTCCCCGACTAAATTAAAAATAAATGTTGTCATGAACACCGAACAATAGATTTTCTATAACAATTTTCATTATCCGTGTTGTTTTGTAGTAAATAATTAACAAATGCATCAAATCTTATTCGCAATGTTTTGTCATGGTAGTACTTGTCATAAGTAATGTAAAATACACCGATATGAAATATCTAAAATTTTCAGTCGGTTATAAAAAAGCGGGGAAAAGAACTAGCCGGGGAAGATAAAATCAGGGGAAATTGTTGTCGGAGAAAATTTTAGCCACTCTCAAAAAATTTGGTCATTTCACCCCGATTTTTTTCCCCGATAAGGAGTCCCTATCAGATACTATATCTTTAAACAATTTTTACAAGATTTAGAAGGTTTCTGGCACTCTTCCTGGGACTATTTTTGAAATTTTTCCCAAAATTTGTTAAAATTGCAACCTTTCAAAGGACTGAACGTAAATTTTCGTGACTCGGAAGGATGAAAAACATACACTTTTGGTTGTTACATACCTGTATGGCCCATTGGTTGAGTCCCCCCGGGTTTATCTAATTTTTAAGAGCATAGTGTTGAAGATGCGTATAAGATATTGGCTTTGTTTACACAAGATTTCGGAGAGTTTGATAGTAGGTACTTGAAAATGGCTTATACTAAAATCCCATAGAACAGGCTGCCAACCGAGTCAATAGCAAACCCACTCTGACTACTCCAAAAACATTCACTTCCGACCCAAATCCACCAAAAAAGCGTTGTTACTGAAACATGGAACTAGTCGGTAATAGAGGTAACTTTTCCCAATCTGATCAAAGGATTTGTTGGTGCACATTACGCATATTGCAGGGTATTTTATTTATTTATTTATTTATTTATTAACTTTATTTAATGTCGATAAAATTTACAGCGTAGCTTTCTAATAATATATATTAGGAGCTAATAAATATCGACTATATAAAAATATATTGATAAAATATTATAGTTAAAATTTCAAATATAACCTACATGATGGATATAAGTAGCGCAAAGACGGCATTTGCACGGAAATCTTTTATACGCTCTAAGTTACGAAATAAAATCTTCCACAGAATCAACAGATTTTGTGGATTTTTCGAGAAGCCCCAAGGTTTGTGGACCTCTGTAGGAAGCAGTTTCAGAGCCATGATTGACAGTGAGAACATTTGCAGCCCTGAAATCATTACAATTTCGAAGGCTGTATCTATTAGAGTTAGAATGAAAGATTTCTTGCAAATAAGAAGGACCCAAATTATGCAGAGATTTAAAAAGTAGCAACATAAGCTGGAAAATGTTTGAGGTGTGGTTTGACTTACACCTATATTTGGCTAAAAGTTCTGCAAAGTCAAGATCAGAATCACCTTCAACTAAACGTAAAGCCCTTTCATGGAGAGAATTGATTTTACTGTTGTTGCTACGAGAAGTATATGTCCATAATAGTGGACAATAATTAAACTTAGATATGACATAGCTTTTAACAAGTAAAATCAGTTTCTCTTTATGAAAATAGGGCTTAAATCTCGAAATAGCATAAAGTTTGCTTCCAGCTTTTGCACAAACTTTGGAGATGTGCGAATTTAAAGTTGGATTCGAATCTACAGTTACACCAAGGATTTCAACCTCACTAGATGGGCTGATAGTTATCCCATTAAATGTTATAGAAAAAGTATCAAAAATATCTACATTTCTGTGATTTATCAGTAAAAGTTTACATTTATCTAAGTTTAAGATAAAATAATTTATTTGGAACCACTCAGAGATACACTTAAGAGATTTTTCCAACTGAGATTTAATATCATCTGGATTAGTGGAAGCAGCAAATATAGTGTTATCATCTGCGTAGTTACAAATATTTGAATCTGTGACATAAAATAGATCATTTAAGTATATATTGAAGAATAATGGACCCAGAATTGAGCATTGTGGAACACCGGTTTTCATGTTAAGTGATCCACTAAAAACAGAATTTGCCTTGACTCTCTGTCTCCGATCTGTTAGTTTACTAGCAATTAGGCGAAGAGAGCTTTCAGAAAGACCATATGCAGAAAGTTTTGCAATTAGAAAATCATGTCGAACACAGTCGAAAGCCTTGGATAAATCCATGAGAAAAGCTCCTATAGATTCACCTTTATCGAGATGTTTATGCCAAATTTCAAACATTCGAAGAAGAGTACTTTGAGTATTGTGGCCTTTACGAAAACCAGAAAGAATAGGTGAAAATATAGTCTCAAAATAGTTATTAAGTTGTTTAAAAACTAATTTTTCAAAAACCTTAGCTAGAGGTGGTAAACAACTAATTGGACGGTAATTCGACTTGTCAGTAGAATTTCCTTTGTTTTTAAAAATAGGTGTGACTTCAGCTTCCTTTAAGCTTTCAGGGAAATAACCATTTTTAACAAATTCATTATTGAAACATTCTGTGAGTTTTTTAGCATATATATTGATATTCCGTTTAAGTACACTTACTGGAATACTGGAAATGGGCGCACCTTTGTTCTTTACGTTATGAACTTCCTTAATATATAACTTTTTCAATGGTGACTTTCTGGAAATAGAAACGATTTTCAATATGGACATGTTCTTTGATTTTCTTTAAGCTTCGATGGCTACGAAATGATTCTGTGATTCGATATACATCATTTAAATCTGAATTTCCGTTTGGAATTTTCAGGGATTTAGTGATGTTGATGAAATAATCATTCAAGGTTTCTGCATTCTCCTTGCTATCTTTTTCTTTGAGTATGATCTTATCTGAAGATTTGCTTTACAGTTTTCCAGAAAATTTTGTTATCTTGTAGCTGTTTCATATCCAAATTTGTGAAAACATTTCTTCGTGCTTGTCTGGCTAGTTTAACGCATTTGTTTCGTTGTTTTTTGTACTTTAAGTTACTTTCGTTAGTTGGATTTCTGTTGTATTTGTTTTTTAGCTGTGATCGATACATCAGAAGCATCCAACGAGCCCAAAATTCAAAATATCTGTTCTTTTTTTCCAGGAAGGCCATCTTGGCAAAAAATCCAGCAGA
>JAUBWS010059300.1:12524-27318 GCA_032270445.1 Darlingtonia californica | reverse complement strand
GCGAAAAATGGAATTTAGACAAAACGTATTAACGTTTTTTGCTAATCTCGTTGACGCATTTGGTGCAAAAAACGGATCATTTTCAATATCTAAATTTAACGCCAGATTTGTGTCATTTTTTCTTTTCTAAACATGAACCTTTAAAAGTTAATCCCGGGTTTAGCATTTTAGCATTAATCTTCTTTCTACATTCACATGAAATGTGTTTATTTTATACTTTTACAGTATTATCTAAGATGCCTATTTTACACCTCACAAAAACCTAAAGAAGGAAGTCTCTTCGGAATCCTATGGAAGAAACGTTTGCCCTTTACGCAGCATTTTCGCCAAATTACTACATAGCTCGTGGGAAAGACTTTTACGCTTCATAGAAAAGACACAGAGTTGAGCAGCAGAGAAAAAATATAGCAATGTAAAAGAGGGGACAAAACCTTAAGATTAAGGGATTGTGAAAAAGAGAGAGAATCCACCTCTACCAAGGTCTCGGGCTTGTGACTGACACCGGCTGCTTTCCACATGTGTGTTACGGGTACCCAACGCTCAGCATTCCTTTGGCATGAATAGATTTTATATCTAGAAAAAATAAAAGGAAAGAGTGAAGACGGACATAAAAACGCGAGAAGAAGTGAAAACATATTGAAGATATCCATTCATAACTACCTGCTGTCCCCAGACAGTTCCCATATAGTTTTCCAGGCTATGTTAACAGTATTCCAAGCGAGGCGCTACTCTCACTTACTTTCTGAAATGCACGTCTTTGAAAGACATACTTTTTAAAATGTTCCTCGATAGAATTTTTTTATGGGACACTGTACATATGTATGCCGATTAGCATTTTACACTAATCCTGTGTTTGGTTAGCCTTCTCACAGCACATTCACTAGATCATTTGTGAAGTTGGCAATTTTGAACCCTCTTGAAACGAACAAAGTGAACAGAGAGAACTACACGATTTCTTTGGTCGTCGAACAAAACTACGAAAAATATATTTAACTGGAATAAAGCGGCCTTAACTTATTATTCATTATAATTTTATATAATTTATTTTAGATTTCTGTAAAAACAGAAAATCAAATCTGACAATTGTCAAAAATAATATCACTATAACTTCATTAAAGTTGTTGACTGCGGCTTACCTTAATCCACACACTACAATTTCTCATCGCTTCTTTGAGCGTTAGCTTGCCAAATGTTTTTCTATGACATGTTTTCAGACAGTTGAACCAATGTTGAATAAAGGTTTTTAGTTGTTTAAAAAAGTCAACTTTCTGTTGTGAAATGTTGGATATTAATGCTCGACCAGTTTAGTTTAACTCATATTCGGGGGGTAAAGTACTCAAAAAAATCTTTAAGACTTCGAAAAAAGATCACAAAAAAAATCAAAATCACAGAAATTTTGGTCGAAAAATCCCGAAAAATCACAATAATAAATGAAACATCACACAAAAAGATTAAAAGATTATCTCGTACACCATAATGTTTTTTGAGTGCTTTACCCTTCTCTCATATTGGTCCAGTATCTTATGTGAGCAACTAACTTTTTGCGGTCCTGGACCCCTGGATAGAGAGCTAGGAGCTCTATACGACCAGACTCGTGCATCAGGGAGAGGTATCCGGTCATGTAATATGGTTTAAACGGCTAAAAATTACATATCTTTAGCATTTTGGCTGATTTTGGCGTTTTAGCCTGTCGTTTAACCCATATCGGTCTGATTTCCCATATGTCGTACACTAATTTTTACGGTTCTGGAGCCCTGGTAATGAAATGAATGTCCAAAAATAGTGAATTTCTGGAAATATTTTTCATCATATAAGGTTTAAGTAAGCACTCAATTCAAATTTTTTAAAAATGTCAAAATATTACGTTCATAATTCCAGTTGGTCATTACTGAAACTATGACATATTTTTCCAAAAAAAACAAAAAACATAGAAAAAAATTAAAAGTTCTGTCGTCTTCGTCATCATAAATAGGCCACGTAAATTTTGCACGAGCACAGATGGGTTCACTTTAAACTTATCTGACATTAATCAATTTATTGTATGAGACTTAATGTAACGGATGTAATATAACGTAACGTAACGTAACATAATGTACCTAACGTAACGTAACTTAGTGGAATGTAACTGATAGGTTTACGTCATCAGAGCTTCCATCTTTTGAGGTTTTTCTGCCCGTCGGACGCACTAGCCGGGATGACACGTGAAATTAACAGTGAGAGGTCACAGCCTAGGTTTTTCAACAGTCGTCCGCCGATATTCTGTCCAATAAGTCATAAAATGTTGTAAATGTTAAAGTTATAGCACTTATTTTTCAAACTAATGGTTTTTTTAACTTTTCCAACAAGTTATATTGCGGCATCGAACAAAAACAAAGTTTGCAAAGCAAAAAAAATTCTTGAAATTTAAATTTGAAAATAAAAGAAGAATTAAAATTGAAAATAATGAAAAATAAGAATATATTTAACGGACGGGTGAAAATTTCAATGAAAGAGAGCTTACGAGAAATTATGGTAAGAATACCTTTATCCGCTGGAAAAATTATACCTTCGAATAATATCAACGTGTCGAGACACACTAAGATTTAAAAGTTTTGTGAGCTTAGGTTTGAGATTACAGTAGTATTAAGTGGGCTTCTGAAAACGGTTAACTTTAATATTTTGATGTCCAGCTTGACAGCAAAAAATAAATGTTTTGGCTTTAGGGTTTTCAAAAAACAACAGACCCAATATCTATTTTACCCACTTGTAAGTGGTTAAATGCTTCACTTAGTTTTATTCGCAGGCTTTTAAAAACCAAAATTGCACATGTAGATTAAAAAGACGATGAAGTTACCCAGTGGACAAAATCGTGAAAAAACCAATGTGGAGGAGTGTTCTTGTTTTAAACGACACGCACGTGCGCACGTAAAAAGAAAAAATCTCCTCCACATAGGGTTTTCACTAATTTTGCCCACTCGGTAGCTTTATCTGACACCTCTTGTTTTCGTGGAACCGTGGATGAGTGGAGGTGGTGGTCGCCTGAACAAGACTTCCAAGTTTGAATCCCTTGCTAAGCTTTCGGTAGTGAATTTCACCAATCACTGTTAATCCTATTAATGGTAACCTGAGGGGCTTCCAGGAAGGCAGGACCATCACTGATAGTAATTCATGAAGTAAGAACAGAAGAGGATATCCTGAGTAAGTCAGCACATCATTCATTCATTCATTCATTCATTCATGCAAATCTTTGAAGTCTGTGGACCAGACTGCAATCTTCCCTGATGGATCTTTGGTTGTACAAAGCATCGAGCTTAAAACTTAGTGATGCAGATTTCAATGCTTTCCATGAGGCTTTTGGTATTAAAATTGCCGAACACTATTATTGTCGTTAGACTCTCTGTAGGTTTTACCAGGATGCCATAACCTTACTATGATATCGCCTTAGATTAGTTTAGTCTCGTACACCATATTTTTGAGTCCTTTTCCCCTTGAATGCCATCAGGAGAATTTCAGCAGTAAAATCACCAATCACTGTTGCTCCCTGTTGGTTTTTTCTAAGGGCCCTACATACAGAGTTGAAGAGGCTAGCTACCCTTAGTTATTATGAATTCTTAGCCTAATTACAAGTTTGGTACGGTATGCATAATTCGGGAGTTTGTTTCAAGAATGGTAAGGATCTTACTGACAACATAGAATTCAAAGGCTAAATTGTGGATACTAATTCTAGTTGTACTAATCTAATAATACGGTTAGATTAGATTATCTTCCATATGGTTTTCCCCATCGACCGCATCAGATCTCGCGGACTCTTTCAAACTCATCGACCAATCTTTCTAATACATTTTTATATCACGTCATATTAAATTCAAAACAAACATCAGGTCGTCTGAATGAAAAACGGGGGTTACGTTGTTCTGTCACTCCATTCAAGATTACTTAACTGTGTCATGTCTAACTATCTTTCAAACTGAGTGAAATAGCGGTCGGGGGTCATCAGCGCGCACAATGTACGAACCAAAACAGGGAAATAGACTCTTTGTGTTGCAAGAGTTTGTTTAGATACTCGTATAGAGTGGTAAGATATATGAATGAAACAAATTCTGTGTTATTTTTGCTGTAATGTTTTTACTGATGGGGAATTGGTTTTTGTCTGTTTCGACTACAATTTAAGGAAACATCCGAGAAATCAATATTTTGTTTTGCCAATCTGTTTGTGTGTGAGCGCGCCTACTCGGCCTTTCATGTTTAAATATGTAAATATTGAAATTATTTTTTCCTTAAATATTTGGTTTAAATTTCATATAAGATAAATAACAAATTTTATTACTAATAATAAATAGATACGGACAAAGGCACGGACAACAATGAAATTATGGATATGGATTTTTGGATTTATTTCTAATTTTGGTGTTTGTAGTGAATGTAAGCAGTGATAATAAACATGGACTTTGTAAATGTCACAGCAAAGCGGGAGAATGTTTAAGGATATTGGTGCTTCTATTACAAGCGCGTAAAAAGTAGACGTTGAACGCAAAAGGAACAGCCGTGAAAGGACAAAACAACTCAGGCTCAGGAACTGACGGGGAATTAACTATTATTGTCTATAAACGCTGTTCAATCGCTTTGTTAAAATAGCAAGTGTACTTGCATTTTCGCGTTTCAGTTTTCCTCTATTTAGTTTCTTTGATAACTTTTGTTGTGATGATGTCAGTTTAGAAGAAACGCAAGGCGATCTCTGATTTCTTCGCTCTTCAAAAGTCAAAATAAAACAATAATGAATTTTGATTTTTTTTTTTTTTTAAAGTTCGCATAACTATGTGTGGTGTATTTTCTCTTAGAATTGTATCATGAATAAAGAGACTCATCACTTTATGTCAGCAAACATTGACACCAACTGACAGTCCTGGATTCGAGCTACGAAAACAATTCACAACGGTTCATGTCAAGTCAACGAGAAGCGTCGTTATTGCTTCAGTGGTATTTGTTCGTACGGCAAGAAGATCAACGCTTTTTGATGACGGTGACTAGTTATGTGGTAAAACTTCTCATATTGACCCTTGTACAGACCCATTTTTCATTTCAAGAGGGAATCTTCAAGCTCAACAACATAACAGAAGAAAAGAAAGCTTACAATTTACAGTCTGGGAAATGCTGTGGAGCCAAGAAAGTTGGTAACATTAACCAGTGTTCTTTCCCGTGCGAATTGGTATTTTTTGTGTGTTTATTTAAATTTGGTGATAGTAGGAGATTGTGTTTGATCAGAATTGATTCTCAGCAGGTAGTGACGTCACTGAAAAAAAACATGGACTTGAAATTCAGCCAAATTTACGGGGTAAGTTTATTTGACTATATTTTTAAAGTTAGAACATTGATTGGATTTGTTTGAATTTAGTTAAGCCCGCGGCGCACGATTGGGATAAAACCTTTAATATTGTCTGATACTGATATTAAATTAACATATTCTCTTTGCCAATCATTACCAAAATGTTCCCAGTTAATTGTCAAATATTCTCAAATATATTGAGACTGTAAACTGCACTAAAAATGTTTGACTCCTCAATTGTTAAAAAAGTCTAGTGGAAATTTGAACCAAATTTGAACCAAATATGAATATTGGTCGGGGGGAGGGGGATGCCGATTTAGTAACTCTAACACATTCTATCGTGAAATTGAAAGAATGATGGTATATGTATAAGAATAATTTCATCAGCGCTTTAATCATGTTACCTATGCTAGAAGAGCTTATTTGTATAGATTCACCACACCTCCAACAATTCTACCATAAACAGACTATCATCTAACAAATTTTTGTTGTCATCTTGATTTGACACAAATCTCATATAAAAATCTTGAATCTGAGCGTGAAATTCTACCGAATACGGTCCCGTGTATTACCTTATATGGACTAATTTCTTCCATATATGGCAGGAATTAGTCCGTATACGGTAATATACATAACCCGTATTCGGACGTATTCACGCAGTGAATGTGCTAAGTTTATTGAGTCTCAAAATTGTTTCCTTCTTTGGTTGTATCCTACTCTTCAGATAGAATCTAGCAGCTGTATTAAAGTGATAGTAGATTTTAAGTCGATTTACATTAAATTTGTTGTTTTCATTAAATGTGTTCATTGCTAGTTTGGCTGTAACAGGTTATATCAAAACAAATTAAATCAACATAAAAAAAATTTTAGTTCCGGCCTACGAAATTCATTTTATAATTAAAACCGTGCAGTCTTTATTTTAATGTTTTCGTATGCGGTTTCGCGCATTTTTTGTTTACGTTTATAGTGTAAATCATACAATACGTGTTGGCGTTGTATAGCCCTTTCCACATTGTATTTTACAAACTTTTGGCAGGTTTCATTTGTTCGTAATCACTTGATTTACTATGGTATTAGTTAACCTGCAAGCCCTAAATGTTTGTTTTGTTTTCGAGAATAACCATCAATCCCTTTGCGGTTTCTCGAGAGCTTCGTTGTGTTTAACAAGATTTCTTTTTGTAACGCAAGTGTACAAGTTTTCTTACTGAGGGTAGCAAAGAATAAGATGCCGCGACATCACTGTTTACACTGCAAGCCACACACAATTCGCTGTAAAAATAAACGATATGACAAACTTTCTCATAAAGAATTTGAGACGGCGCGCACTTGTTTCATTTTTCTTGCCAAAAGCAGTTGTTCATAGTCTACTAAGGGCTCTTAGCTTTCCAGGATAGCTTTGTTCCTTGTTTTGCAGGGTATGATTTTTCTTCGATGGGCATTCCCAAAGCGTACATTTTTAAAGTGAGGAAGGGTCAGACCAAAAGCCTTGCTAAACACAGGTAAGCAGCAGCGCCGGCTAATTGCTTTCGAAAGTGGGGGTTAATGATATAGTGACTAAGGAGGCCCCACCATGGTTGAGGCCGACGGGCAAAGAAAACTTTTTAAATATTAGGGGTCTACTTTGGCTAAAACGTGGTTTATATCTATTTATATCTAATTGTTAAACAAACCTCAGAAATTCATAAATAAGCAAAGAAGTGCTGTATCTTCATATGTTTTAGGAACACAAAAATAAAGTAGGAACACTATTTGATATATTTACTCTCGCACACTGTCTCTTTTTTCTCTTTCTTTCTTTTTCTTCTTTTTTTTGTTGAAAAAAAGTGGGGGGGGGGGGGGGCTATGACAGGCTATGACAGGCTATCCCACTCATCAAGACAAGAGTACACTATGCCATTTTCCAGAATAAGCTGATGTAGTTGTGTTTATGTAGGCAGTCATCAAAAACGAAAAAGCATTGCTAAACGCATGCACATTTTGACAATATTTTTTTCCATATTCTCGAGACGAGTTAAAAAATTGTGTTGATATAGGCAAAACTATGTTAGACAGAACACATGACACAGGAATTCTACTGGCAATGTAATTTTTATCTTCTCATATAAAAAGACTTATCGGAATTTTGGGTAGGCTTTTTGGGCAAATTGAACTTTGGACATGTTTTTCACTATTTCTTCCCAAATAAATGATTATATATATATAGTGTTTACAAAGTTAATGTTAGTTAATTTTTAGTAAGTATACTGTATCAGTTTGGTATGTCATTCGTCTCCTTCTTACATTTTTTCTGGATGACGGCTGTTGTTCATTAGGTCCAAAGTCTAATTTTAACACCGCCTTCAAACAAATGGCTACGCTATCTACGAAAGGGTGTGTTCATTTTGATTTTTCAGAAGAATTTTCAAGGCAGGTGGGATCTTGACAAATCGAGAGTCTCAGCTTGTAATGGTGTAAGTATTGCTGTATAAACAACCTCTTTGACAAGAATTTAGAGTCGCGTACTTCAACGTGTGTAATATTTTTTTATATTTTCTGATACCCACCCATAGGTAGCTGTTACTAAAACATTGAGTAGTGTTGGTTTCATGTGTTTTTAATAAAAGGTGTTGGTTATAAATATATGACAAACATGTCTAAATAAACAACCTTGTACCATAGCATTTATACAAAAATAAAGGCGTGACTAAAATTATGTATACAATCTAAGACGGTCATTTAGGTCATCGGTTGTTCCCTATAAACTGAAATTGAATCCTATGTCTACTCTATTGAACGAAAGTAATGAATCTCAAAAAACCTTTAAATTCAAATATAGGTTCTCAGACAAATATTTTTAGATTTATATGGCCTAGAATATCGTAATAGTGAAAGAAAAGGGAAGCTGTCGCCCTGTACGACATATCTGTTTCCATTCGAGAGTTAATGGATTTTTTTAACGGACTATAAAAAGTCAAATTTATAACCTTCAACGTGTGTTTAATTTCTATGTGATACCCACCCATAGGTAGCTGTCACTAAAATATTGAATAGTGTGGATTTCATGTGTTTTTAATAAAATGTGTTGATTATTGATATATGACAAACACTTCTACTAGACACCCATGTAACATGGCATTCATATAAAAATAAAGGCGTGACTAAAATGATGTATGCAATCTAAGAACGGCGTCATCAGGTCAACAGTCGTTCCCTACAAACGTAAATTGAAGGTCAGTTTATGTGCTTTTTTGATGGGAAGTAAATGAACTTTAAACATTCTTTATATTAGCTAGACTTCCAGTAGGTTTATTAACAACAACAATCCAAAATCAACCCTGTCAGGTACTGCTAAGAGTTAAAAAATTATACACTGTCAGGGACTTTTTTTCGATGAATCTCCATCTAAACTTCAAAATATATACATGAAAATTCTACCTAGGGCTGGTTTTTGCGGATTTTGTGACCATGTGCCGGACTGAATGAGGTGAAAAAGGGTACACTGACCAGCGGCACGTCCCCGGATCCGATTTTGGTTAAGTACCCTCCTCCCCCTACTAGCACGACGATATACAGAAGGATCATTCAATCCACAAAATCAACTTAAGATTAAACATAAATTGATGGAAATAATTTTAGCGAATGAAAGGAAAAACCAACCCATATAGAATAATTGGTTTAAAAGAAGTCTATCTCAGTTTTGTAGCGAAAATCTAGCTTCTCGTTTACATTATTTTACAGCTGCGAAAAACACTTGATTGTAGCTTTAAGGGATAAGCACTACTCTTTTGATGGTAATTCAGACGATTCTTTAGGAAGCATGCCAAATCCACTAAAATCAAAGCCCAAAATTATATACCAAAAGTGATATAAACTTCTGATTGAAACGTTATTTCGGCACCTAGCTTTGATGCCAGGGATATCGTGCTGCACGCCTATTTACGTTATTGGTAAAAAATTCATCGGTGATTTAATTCGTCGTTGAAAATTTTTTCGTGGGTTAAAAGTGACGACATTTTTAAAATAGTTCATCACTATTAGCCAACGAAGTATTTTGACCAGGATCTCAGACAGGAAAATAAGAAGTTTCTTATGTAAGGAGTCACGTGGTATCGATCTTATCAGTATTTTCCTTTCATTTTCGCTAATTAGAATGTAACTTTCTTACTGAAAAGAAAAACAGCAAAATACCCTTAATACCTTGTACCTTTGTACCCTTATATTTTAGAGAAGCTAAAATCATTCGTCACCTAAAATTTTTCGTCGGTTAAAAGTGACGAAATTTTTGAAATATTTCGTCACTTTTAACTGACGGATTTTTCATCAATAAAGTATTAATCATTTCTCAAGCGTTTTACGGAACATCCAAATTTATCCTCTACGTGAACCGTTTCCAGTTGTCAATTAATACTCGTTTATAGCTCAAAAGATCAGTATTTTGATAGAGATTAATGAATGGACAGGGCCAATTTCAAAATTTTTACTTAATTCGAGCAGTTTGCGAAAAACCTTCATTTTGCCGCCATTTTGATGACGTCATAGACTTAAAATCTTCAGTAACTCAATGTTGAATGGTGCAAATCACTTTAAACTTTTTACAAATTAAACTTTATACAAATTAAAATAGTGTGAAAAATTTTGATGACGTCAGCGTTTTTCGTGAAAAAAATGGATTTTTATATTTTTTGCTGACGTCATCAAAACTTTCACAGTATGTCTTTAAATGAATTTATCTAAAACCAAGAAAAAATTTGCTCAAATAATCTAGCAATTTTGTCTATGAAGTCTGATTCCTACAGTGAATGGCCTAATTTATGTATGTGAAACCATTTCGCAATCTTATTATTTTTGGCCACACGTTCACGTTTCAAACCATATCAAATTTGCATGTATCAAATTCAAATATATTAATAGGCAGAGAAGAAATGCTGACGCTCACGGGCTTTTTTTGCATCAGCTTTTTACAGCCCCCTTTGAGTAAGGCTAACTAGCCTGGCCAGTCCATGCAAATGTTTTATATCTCCTTTCTGAGCGAAGTACGAGATATAAACAGAAATGCGGCGACGAGCGGGCTTATATAAAGGCTAACCTGCAATTCTGAACACTTTCTTTTTTTTAGTTCCTGAAAGGTTAGGATGCATCACGCAACTAAATTAAATTGACCTTTCTTCTCTCGGCGGTTCTTTAGTCCTTGAAATACACGGCGCTTAAATGGATTATATAAAGCTTTAGCTATTCCATCAAATGATTTTATAAAAGACTATATTAATTAGTCTTTAGTTTGTTCACCTCTATATCAAGAAATTATGGAGGTTGTTGCTGCTATTTTTAAAACGTTCGTGCGAACTTAACTCATTGTTCTTAGCAATCTGTCAACCGCAGTAAGACATATTTCTGAAACGGAGAGAAAGCAAGGGCATGAAAGGGCAACCTCTTAGCTCTTCATCAAGAGTTACCTGATCGTATTATTACCTTTAGGTCTGGGAAAAATAGCTTTCTTGACAAACTCGCCTCTAAGTAGTATGATGTAAGGAAAAGAGTTAGAGAAGAAAACACGCCACTTTACGCCTAGACGCATTGACGTTAGTAAGGGGTCAAGATTTCGTAACACGTCAATAAAGATAAGTGCTTTGTGTATCGATTAGAATCGATAAATGAGGGACCTGCTATAAAGGCGATGAGAGCCTCTTTGAAACTCTATATGTTAAGCAGTTGACAATTGCAGTAGGCGGCGGGGGTTTTTGAAAGTTTTTGAAATCGATCGCGCGAAGTGGTAGTGTTATGTTCTTTAAAAAAATAAAATGTAGTGTTTATGAGAAAGTTTTTTTTTTCATTTCTGTTGTTATCGGACAAACAATGTTAGACAAAGGTGAGGGGAGATTTCCTTGAGGTCACGGAAAAATTGTCCGAAATATGAATTTATTAGCCTTAACTTTTATTTGCTTAAAATCACCCGAGAGTTTTAAGATCGACTCTTGTTTTCCTAAAGGTTAAAACTGACCAAATATCTGTGGTAAACCATTTCGTTCAATATAAGGTATATTTTGATACTTTTTAGTTGTGTTCTCATCCTAATAAAATTGCACCAATTCCAAACAGTCCTCAAACTAAACAATGGGAAATGAGGAGCGTTGTCTCCATGTGGTCAATCACGAATTTAAAGTGTTGACAATGGAAAAGTTTACTATAAAGCATAGCTATTTTCGTCAAACACTACTTTAACCTTAATTTTGTATACGCCTCCTCTGTTGTAAAAGATTTTGTCCAGCGAAAATTTGAGTCCTTTTTTAAAGCAAAAAATCCAATCACACGAAAGCTTTTAAAACTTCTCCGATACACAAAATTTGGGCTGTTTCAGTTGCAAAATTTTAAAGTTTTATCTATATAGTTAATTTCACCAAGTCTCTATAAAAAATTGTGAAGGTCTATGGGAAAAAAGAACATAAAGCCAACCATGATTTACTTGTTCACCTCTCAAATTCATGAAAAAATGTCTGCGGAGGAGGTCATTTCTTATCTAAGCCACACGCAAATTGCGCGTCGTTTAAATATAAATGCACTCCCCCACAGAAGGTTTTTAGTGGTTTTGCCAGTGGGTTGAGTATGACCGCGGTAAAAATGACCAAGCCCCCTTTTCCCATAGACCGTCACAATCACATTTGCGATAGACAGTTTGCTCAAGGCCACCGTAGATGAGCAGGTGCCTAAGGTAGATTATCTCATCTTTTTGGAATGCATTTTGACAAAATAACCGTCAAGTAGTTATCATCCTTTAAACCTGCCCTGTTTTATCATTGTCGATTGATTTCTATTTAATATTTTTTTACGCGTCATGAAAATGAGTATCGAAAAACATAACACTTTACACCTTGCCAAACTGTTGCGAAAGCTTAAAAAATCAAAATTGATGATTTATGTCATCTTCTTAAAGCTGACAATCGTCATGGATTATCCTCGTTCAAACATCATTCGATTTGCTGTTTGTTTGGAAATGTTTTCACGTATGAGATAACAGCCTGTGATTTCTCGTTCTTTTAAGGCTGTGTTTACCGTTTTACTTCGTATGAACACAGGCTAAATCTCCCGATTTTCTCATACGTGTGGACATAGCCGTTTTTTATTTATTACGCAATTATCTGCTGACGGTGAACTTTTTTTGTGATTCCAATTACGTAAAATATTTTTTTATCCAACAATTAACCCTCCCACATGCACGAGCCTACATCGCTCAAAATTCTTATGAAGAAAGATGCTTAAAAACAGGATATAGGAATTACTTAGATAGAGGCAACACTAATGCCAACCTAATACGCGATTAGTTCTTTGTTTCATGTTAAAGTGTTAAACCATGTATGCTTTTTAGATGGCATTACAATGAAAAGAAGTTCCATTGTAATTAAATTGGCCCTACTTTTTCGTAACACTGTGTAGAGAGCGGAAAACACAAACTATCAACTTCCTCAAATTTAATTTGGGAGGGAAAAAATCTGAAAAGCAAATATTGACGGCAGCTTTCCGAAGGTTTCTGTAAGAAATTTAAGAGATTTTGTGGATATAGGAGAATGCTTGTCAGATTACGTCTATAACGTTCGCCTGTCAAAAAATGAGAGTATTGAAATAACTCCAGGCAGGACTTTATGAATATTGAGAATTCACTAGACTAGGTCAAAGTATGTAACATAGAGACTAGAATCCAGTGCTTGTAAAAGAAAACAACTTGTTCAGGGGGAAATGGCTAGTTTGGGGGCGACTCTTCCTTATCATCGCAAAACTTGTGAAGAATTTGTTTTTCCAATTTTACCGTTTTTACCGTTTTATTGGCGGTTCATTCAACTTCATTTGGCGTTCGGAGAAAATGGCATACTTGGCAGAATGTATTTTGCAAATAAGTCAATGTTTTTGTAAAATTGTTTGGAATGCAATTTGTCGGATGGGATATCTTTCAAAACAACGGCATAAGTTACACCTTTAGCAAATTTGATGTGTAAAATATTTCTTGGTACTCTGAAGTTAGCAGATAAGTAATTTATTTCTACTAAAAATCTTCTCCAAAAGTAACCCGTCTTCTGGCTTAACGGCTATTTGCAATGGTTTTTATGTAAAGTCGTTGTTGGTTGCCAGCTTGATAAATTGCTCAAGACCCATTAATTTGAAAAGTATTTCAGTATGTATTCCAACGGCCATTGTATCAGAAAAGAAGTACTATACACTTCTGCAAAGTACTTTGAGTAATCATCCATAGGTATGGTCTCTAAAATTGAATAAGTGCTCAGCTTCGAGACCTAACTGGAATGTGAGACTTTTATTTCATTGAAGGATTGTGAATTTTCTTAAACTCTTCGTAAACGTTTTTCGGACTGAAAATATTTGTTTCGAGAAATTTAGTTTGTACAAACAAACTCACTCAGTGTAAGTATAATTTGAAGAATTTCAAATATATTGCAAAAATCATTTGACTTCGAAGATTAATAAGGACATAATTATGTTTTGTTTGAAGAAATTTTGTTGAAATTTTGTAGTCAACTAATTTAGTGAATTTTGCTCATCTATTTATGTGATTTACACTTTAGACTTTAATCAAATTTCCCGATTTAAAGCCAAAAGTGATCCATTCCAAATTGTCAGGGGTTCAAATGAAGCAAAACAAAAAAATTCTTGGTATCATCCATATGCAAAAAGAAAATGTCCCTTTTAGCCACTGATATGAATGTTTATGTTTGAAAATTGTAAACATTGCAAGCGATATTCACAAACAATATGCTGTAATTTTATCCTGGGGCATTTGAGGAGAAAGCAAAATTTATTTATACCCAGCGATACAAATTACCTAAAATACAACGGATTAACCTTTAGGGTCCAATACCTGACTTATCCTTTTTTTTCTCTTTTTTATTGTGTTTTAAAAGGTTCAATTTCTCGGTTTTATTGCTTTCATTTTGAAAGAGTAGCTTTGATGTACCCGCTTTTCTCCCATAGCCCACGCGCCTGAGTGCTATGGAAGTGTAAATGGGGTACTAAGAAGTTCTACTGGCGATGATGAGTCATCTGTTTTATTTATGCAAACAGTGAAAGTGTTACACTGACAGTTTTGTTTGCTTTAATCTAATAAGTGCTGACTGGGTGAAGTTCGTAATGAATTTTGTTTGCGCAAGCCTTTAGTTTAAGTAATTCACCTAGCTAAACTTTCCCATGCAATTTTTTAAGATATGCGTGGCATATATCAAGGTAAAAATGTGTCAACACTTGGCTCATCTAAATTTTATATTTACTGTGAAATCTTCATAAGCCTTGTTTGCATAAAAAGCTGGCTTTTGTCGTAGATATGATTGGATGATTAAAGCAATAATACATCAATGCCTTGGTCATCCAAATAGGTTTTTACAGTGAAGTTCATAAAGAAATATCTGTGTTTGTAAGCCTATATAAAAGTTTTTCAATAATTCTCCTTCGTGATCTTTCTAATGCAATGTCACCCTGAAGTGGGGGGGGGGGGGGGGGGGGGGGGGGGGTGGGGGG
>JAUBWS010059300.1:0-12514 GCA_032270445.1 Darlingtonia californica | reverse complement strand
CGGCCCCCCCCCCCCCCCCCCCGCCCCCCCCCCCCCCGTCTACTAGCCTTAGAAGTTGTCGGGTATGTGCCTCCTGAGGCTAAAAAACAATACCCTTATTGGGGGTATTGTTTGAGAATTTTTACAAATTTTAGACGGTTCTTAGAACTGAACTCAAAATTTCGTTATTTTGCGACTCTTAACGGGACTTGGAAGGGTGAAAAACATACCATTACGGGCGGCACAGATCTGTATGGTACATAGGCTGAGTAACCACCACCCACGGGAATGTATCCATGAACATATGCTCTCGAATTTGCCAATTTCCCATAATTTTTGCATAAGAATGAGTTCTTTTTAAGACTCTTTTTCGTTGATCTTGCCAGAGTTTTTCTCTTCACATTGAATGAAAAAGCTGTTTTTTCTTTGTTTTATTAGGAGCCACTTTCCGTGAAATTGACTGCTAGAGACTTGAATTCATTACAAGGTATGTAGCGAAACATTCTCTTCTAGAAGTAGAACTATAGGCCAGTGTTTTTTCGATAACGTACCTACGACTCGTAAGGTTCGTTGTTCGAATCTACCGACAATATGCACATTCTACACTGGTTTCTTTGTGTGAATTGTTCGAGGTAGACCGGAGGTCAAGTCTGTTTGCGCCCTAATTGCGTCACCTGTTATTACTTTAAAATTTTTTTAACTAAAACCGAAAAACAACAATACCGTATGAGATTAAAAGATCGAAAGATTTCTTTGGGATTTATGGTTATATCTGGTTATATTTTCTTTATGAGGGATTTTTTTAGTATTTAAAGAATTTTTTGGGAGTTATAAGAACTTTTCAAGTTTTGTGAGATTTTTTCAGCGAGGTAAAGATTTATTTGGCAAAAGATGTATTTCAGATGAGATTTTTTTTAGGATAATGATTTTCTTGGGATTAATTGGATTATTTTTGGGGGTTTACTAGTTCTTTTTTAGAATAGTGTGCGAGATTATTCTCGGCTAAAAACTCATTTATAGTGTTAATTGTAATAGCATTGCATGCATTTATATTTTTTCTTCTATATCGACTTAAAACTCAGTTCGCATTGAAGTCGTATAAAAAATCAAGTTGGGAGAAAATGAAATCTCACTTGTGCCGTGAAGGATACTACCGTATACCAAATTCAATAAGTCTTAGCATAAGCCTATTCCGAACTATTCATTTTTCTTGCCTTAGGCCGAATTCTTAAATTTTCTTATTCCTATATTACTTAAATTATAGTCATTTCATCAAGAAAGCTTACATATTGCAAAGCGTTTCGGATTTACTCTATCATCAGGCTAAGACCCGTTTTGAATTATCTTATATTGGCTTCCTGAGGACGACCCCATTCTGTGTTCAGGCCGGAGAGTTACCGGCATCCCTACCATATCAGTGTCTTTTTGTATTTTTAGATGATAATGTTGTATTTGAGACAGTTTTCAACAGTCCAATAACTTTCATTGACAAACACTGGAACCCAGTCTCTTCGACGTTGACAAGAGGTCTATTGTCATTCTCTTATCGAATAAAATGCAGGAAAAACCTGTACGGAAAGACCTGCAATATTTTATGTATACCGACTACCGGTTATTACACATGTTCGGAAACTGGAGAACGAGTCTGTTTGTCCGGTTGGCATGGAGATTATTGTGACAGTAAGTGCTATTTTTCATAGGTAACATGACCGCATACGGAAAAGTGATCTTCCGGAAAACTGATATGTGAAGTTCTCAAATGACCGGTCTTGATGTATAAACCATTTTTGATATCAATTTTATCATGTACCACCTCGTTTTCAATCAAATTGAGTCATGGCAACTGACTATTATACGAAATGATAAAAAGAACAGATAATTATACAATATTACGTTTGGAATTCGCTGTCAAAAATCAGTCAGAATCAAAACGTGGTGTGACATGCTATAAGCGATAACCTGGAAAAAAGTGTATTATTTTGTATCAAAATGTCCCTCATACAATACCTCTAATTGACAAATGTTCACATTTTATTTGGACCGTGTGTAAGCGCATAGTGCAAAGAAATAAATTTTTCAAATGAGTTGATGAAATTAGGAAATGAAGTATTTCACCAATTTTACGGAACGAGACTACCGAAAGGGAATTAATTTTCGCAAGAACAAATTTTCGCGAATTTTAGGCTTTCTATTGTTCTTGAACAATAGTCTTTTGTTATAGAACAATAGAATTCGCAAAAATTAATTCCCTTAAGATAATTATGTCAGAACAGTAATGACACCAATGATGCCATTAGCCACTTTCAAAGCAAGCATGCATCTTCTACACGAATACATACAATGTGTCCTGAAAAAAACGGAGCCCAAACTTTAAGCGACTATATTTTTTGAAATTCATAGTTAAAGAATGCGATTTTTACACCAAGAAGAAGAAAATTTTATGCTCTTTTCAAAGATATAATTAACTTTATATAGAAACTATTTGGTCCTTTTAATTATTTCTATAACGATCAATCAAGGAAACGTTGAATTGAGATTAATGACCCTGTTAATACAAAAATTAAATCGCAATTGTAACAGAACGCTACATTTACATTTGCATGACTTTCTTCTTCTAAAAATTATAAGAAAATAACAGATATTTTTTGGTAAAACTTGCTATTCTAGCTTGCTTTGAAAGGTTTTCAGAAAAGAGTGGGAATAAAGTTGTTTTTAGCTAAAAACTTGATTATACGAACAGTTCACACGATGAATAAAAATTTTGTGTTTTTATAAACATTTTCGTGATACACTTAACACAGCAACAAAAAATAAGTGCTCGACGTAAACAAAAGATTTATAGCTCATTAAAGTCTGAGTTTATTGATCTTTAAGAACTTAATGACCGTAATAAATTTTAAAAATAAAATATCAAACTTTACAAAGTAAACGTTACATTTTTGAAAAGTCAAAAACAAGATCTTTCCAACGGAATAAAAACCGCATAAAACAATTAAAAATTCAAAAAGCTATGCTTTTCTGAAACTTGGGTTTCGTTTTCTTCAGGACATATTTGTAGGGACAAATTTGTCAACAACTTTCCAGTTTGGAGAAAACAAAAGGCTTTTACAGTCATATAATACTATATTTTCCATTGAGATCATTATAATCATTATCAACCAACCCAAAAAACATTGGCAATATGCTCGTTGATCTTTTCATAAAACAAAAGATTGCTATACTCGAAGCATTTAACTGACTGAATCATTTTCGAGGTTGAATTTATTTGTCTCTACAGATGTACATGTGACAAGATCACGAATATTATGAAAGTGGCTAATGGTCCACTGTGTACGTAAACTTGAGTACTTGGCATAATGTGGATCGGGGGCTGAGTGGTTAATGTGTTTGACGCGTAATCTGGAGCCCCGAGGTCGATTCCCTTTTGAGAAAATTTAGAAATCGTTATTAATTCTAGTCTGTCTGTAATTACTGGACGAATTTTTCTGCGAAAAAACATATCTACTGTGTTTATATTTTTCCCGTAGTAGAGTATGTTAAAGAGTCTATATTAATTCTGCATGGTGCCCTGAGGTGTTTTTCCAGGAAGAAAGGACCTTCAATGACAACACTTCATAAAGGGTTAAAGTACCTATTATCCTTTGCACCTAATCAAATCATTCATACTGTCTCTATTAATCTTGTCACGTAAAATCTAAGGCATTTGCTAATTTCATAAACTTGTTTGGAATACTATGCATGTACTTTGCAATTAGATCATATCGGAGATAGAAAAAATGCAATGCATTCTGGTCGATCGGCTCCCCCAAACAATAGAGTTGATTGCCGTTCCCAAAGGAGAAATTACTCTTACAATACACTTGTAACAAGCGTTTCTATAAAAAACTCGAATAATGCGAAACAGGACCTTTCTCTATGTGATTAGAGACACTGTACATAAAAAAATTGAACATCAAACGCTAATACAGAGGGCTAGTAACATTTCAGGAGGAGAGTGACAAGTCATTAAAATAGCGTCATCATTTTTCAGTATGCAAAAGAAAATTACTTTTTAACGACCCTTCACTCTCCTCCTGAAACATGGATTGATTAGCGGTATTGTAGAACAGAAACTTCGCTATTACGTTGATTTAAATGCTGACGATCCAGGAACTTCATATGTCTTATTTTCGCCGATTTTCTGACTTTTGAACACGTTTACAAAACTCAGGACATATGCATACAAAATTCTTAATAAAAATGCGCTGTGTTTGAAAATGCTTAAAAGCGCTTTGATATATATTTTTCTTCCCAAAGTCCGTTTGGTATTTGGCAATAAAAGTTCACATATTTCGTATTGAAATACGTGCATACACTCACAATTTTTACAAACATGATAAAACTTCATCATAGTCAGTCAATATTGTTTTTTGGATCATAAGTTGTCAACAAGCTGACACGACATGAATGAAAGAACTTGCTAAGTATTCTGAAAATTTATAGATGGATCAATGACTACATGAATGAAAAAGGCCTACTGAAACAATAATACCTGAAATATATGCTGGGAGCTTGTAAAGCAATCTTTTCATATTTCCTTTCATTTTCAATCTTTCCATTCATTCAGATGCATAAATGAAATAAGCCCTACTGAAACAAAAATATACTTCCAAAATATTTTAGAATTTTCTAAATCAATCAAAATATCTAACCTAATTTGTCCTTATCGTAATCGGGAGAGTTGACCCACAAGCTCCCGGCTAGGCTAGTTAAGGTAAGGTCTTAATCTTTGTTAAGTTCGGAAGCGGACGATTAATGTTGGACTGCACACCAACCTTTTAATTTGCTGGAAAAAAATATTGTGAAATTTTTAATAAGTTAAAAAATCGGGGAAAATTACTTGTTAGGGAAAATCAACTCAGGTTAAGTTGAAAAAAACGATGACTGACTTTTCCCCGATAAGGTAAAAGACTTAAGACTGACTTAACCTTGTTGATGTAGTCCTCGCCTGCCAACTAACTTGTTTACATGTATTCAGGAAGATGTGACTGCGATATAGCTCGGGGTACCTCACATGGAACTTGTCGAAAAGATGGAACATGTCAATGCGATTTTGGATGGTCAGGAACGTACTGTGACAGAGGTAATTTCCGCAATTTCTCTCATTTGTCATCTTATACAAGGTTCCCACGTTTGCCAAAATGTCTGGATTTGGAGTGAAGTCTGGAAAAGTGTGGAAAGTCTGAAAATAGTCTGGAATGGGCTAAACTGTCTGCAAAATAGCTTTTTGAAGAGATTACAGAAGATTCTAGACAATTCAGTCCATGAATATCCACATATAATCTTTCTATTTCTTGATTTCTATTGCAGTACCCGAGACATCTTTACGGTTATACGTCTGGAAAGTTAATTCCAATTTAACCTCGACTGTCTGGAAAATAAGGGTTACTTTAAAACATGGTGTATCTTTTGTTGTACCCCCTATAATGCTGTATTTGAGCAAAATAGATATTTTCTTTTAACGTGTACCATTTCTTTACATCGTGTTAAATCCTGGCATAAAGTGGTGTAAAATTATATTTCGCACATTATAAGTCATAAACAGGACGTTATTTTTGGCATGTAGAAAATGCAGGTAGAATGTTACAGATTACAGGTTAGAAGAAATGAAGGTCATGCAGGTTAATCATAGGTTGATAATATCAGGACTATCGTGTTCAAAAAAACTGCTACTTTCAAGACCATTTTGAAATATAATGTTAAACAAGACCCTTGGACCATCTTTGAATGGTCTATTTTGATGAAAGCAGCAACTTCAACATCTACACTGTATTTTAATTGTGTTAATACTTAACACATAATTGATACTTTCAAGACCATTTTGAACTATAATGTTAAACAGGACTCTTGGACCATCTTGGAATGGTCTATTTTGATGAAATCATCAACTTCAACATCCACACTGTATTTTAATTGTGTTATACTTTTGTCAAACTGAATTATTATAATTTGATAAACTAGTACCTGTATTAAAACTATTTCATTCAAAGTTTTTCTTGTATCGAGTATGATTAAATAGATACAAATGGATTGAAAATATAGAAATTCAAAGCCACGCGAGTATGGCACTTTATAGCTGTTTTAGAAAATGTCACTATTTTTCATCAATATGACTTTAGTCAATCAAAATATATGTAAATTAGTAGGTCATAACTACTATTAAAACTATTTCATCAACAATTTTGCTCATATTGGGTATGAAGTCACATCTACACGTGGATACAAAAAAGATATCTACTGAGCCACATCAGTGCAATTTCGTATCCGTTTCAGCAAATGTAATTAAAACCTTGTTCCCAGCCAGATCCTCGTTAAAGTTTCTTTATATCAAAACAAAAGAAAGAGAGTCTGGGGAAAAGTAGCTAAATTTGTTTTGAGATTTTTTGTTGAAATTTGGTTTGGTCTGGTCTGTAAATTTTATGGGGTACACCAAAAGATACACCATTGGGGTACACTAATGGGGTAACCCGTGTTTTAAAATAACCCGGAAAATAATATCCATGTGAATACAAATGTCTGGATTTCTGATTGAAAAATGTCTGTAGCAACCATGATGATATTCAATTAAGCCTCTCCAGTTCTAAAGAAGCCTTATACATGAGAACCTTGTCAGGAAACTGATCCTGGAAAAAATTAAACCCCAGGAAATTGATGAACGGATAAATTATAGTAGAATCATAAATTGTTATAAGGCTCTATAGGCTTGGAAACCATAAAAGTTTCGAAAAAAACTTCTAAGAAAATGTTCAGAAATTATCCCTATAGTATATTGGTCTCGGAAATAGGTTAAATTTTCATAATTATGGTTCAATTAATAGCAATTGCCAGCCTTTGGTAGCCTATACCCGCTGTTAAGCTTTTAGGGGTCCTACAAGGAAATCCATTTGAATGACAATGCTTTGCTGATTTACACTTCAGGTGCCGTCAAAAATGGAAACCCTGCGTCATAGATCAACGTGTATATATTAAATCAGTTAGCGAACTGTACGCCTTTTAAAACGAAATAAGATGAATTTTAATCTGATGCGTGATGGGTGTTCACACTAAGTTTCGTGCGTGTGAGGTCTGCAGATTAGACTAAAATCTATTCGGTATCGTCCCTTGAATAGGTAACTATATGTTGTAAAACAAGATATCAATATTGAAAATATGTATTTTTGTTTCCATTTTGTTATAGACTTGGGATTATGTGTGACACGTCCATGTCAAAACGGTGGAACTTGTGATACGGTAACTAAAATAAGTTCTGGAAGTTTTTATAGATTAATGATGTAAGGAAACCAAAATCTACAATGTAAACGTTGTACACCTGGTTTGGCAATTGGTACACTTTTCCAGCTTACAGCGGGAAAATCTGTCAGTGTCTAATTTGGCTAAAGTTACGTCGTAGATTTATGTTTGCTTTACTTCCATTTTGAGCACACAGATATGTGACCTTTAACCCCTTTCAAATCTCTTTACAGATTGTAAATTTTTCGTATGTTTCATCCCTTTAGGGATTGTGATTTTATGCGATTTTAAGTATAATTTTTTTCAACATGCTATCAAACTAAGCATTGCCAAGCATCTGTTAAAACTTTCAAATATTGGCAAGAAGTTAAAACAATTAGGATAGAGGAAAATTTTAGTATTAGATTTGATATTTATGTTGTAGAATACTGGAGTATGCAAATGTCCACCTCCATTATCCGGTAAATACTGCGAGAAGGGACTTCCGTCGCCGAGCTCATCCGTCCCTAGTTTAGCAGTGACTTCATCTATATCTTATACGAACACTTTAAAAATATTACCGTCGTCTATATGGCATACGAAGACATCGTCTACGATATTGTTTACAAACACTGTAAAATCTCCGAAATCCTCTATATCGTGTACAAACACTATACATTCATCGTACAAAGTACTAGATTCTTTATTGACTGAGAGTCGTTTAGTCTCGTCTACAACGACGTTGATAGCATCAGGAATGAAAGAATCCACAAGTGTGGCTGAGGTACTGACATCAAAGACGGTACTACCAGCCACAACCGCAGGAGCAACTAGCTCCTTGTCATCCTCGTCAACCTTGCCAGTACCTTCATCATCAAGACTTTCACCACTATCATCATCCTCGCCTCCACCTTTAATTTCTTCAAGAGTATCTTCAAGTATTCCACCATCTTCAAGGGTGATGTCTACAGAAGAGATCCAACCAACATCGATACATACGATGAACGTATCTAAGCTGATTTCTTCGACTGTCTGGGTGACTATCACACATCCAACTGGTATGTTTTTACATATGTTTGCTTGACAACCAAAGTGCACTTATTCTGCGCATGCGTGAAAAATGAATCGTTTTCTGTTCTCTTGTTTGTACAATATTTGTCATAAGAATTTTCTACTCTCTTGGAGACGGGCCGAATGCGATTTCAAAATAGAAAGTCAATAAAAGGCATTGGTTTATATATTTATGATTTTGGAATTATTTTTGGGGCACTAAGTAGTTGGTCGTATAAGCCTTTACTGAGTTAGTTGAACAAAACTACAAAATGAAAAGCGCCCTTTATTTTAGTCACACACGCAAAAGCCTTATACTGATTACGATACCCTTTATCATTATCTCATATTGACTATGGAGTTTGATGTAAGAGACATTAGAGCAGGTTTTCGGTTTGTTTCGGAATCCAGGAAAGCCTCATTAGTTTACCAAAAATATTTTGTTGAATGTGAATCACAAATCTAGTCCTTATCTGGTCAAAATTCCCTATCGGCAACATTTTCGCATCCCTCTGTAGACCTGGTAACTCTGTATTTTAGGGCTTTTTCTTCAAATAAAATGTCCACAAATTATAAATTTCCAAAAATTTCTTTGGGTTACACAACATCTTGACTTTTCAGGGAAAGATTTAAAAAGTTATTCAGAAATGTTTTTGATGATTCAGATGATTTCATTTTTTTCCCTTTCATGTTTGAAATCTTCCAGAAATGACAACACCACCACCAAAATCTGGCTTGGCTACCGGAATAATTATCGCCGTAATATCCGTCACTGTCGGTGCCGTTTTATTCATTGCTGGGACTTTATCCTGGTATCTATGGAGACGAAAACGGCAACATCGTCGTAAAAGTCAAGTTTCGACTATCGTTCCTATGACATTGAGCACTGATGCAGACACGAGTAGCTCTAGACCGTCAACATTCAGTAGTTCGCGATCGATTTCACCATTGTTAAATTACCTTTACGAGAGAGACAGTATTTTAGAACTTGAACCTCCAGATATTGAGGTAATTGGTGTTCTCAACCAACCAGTAGTGCAGCAGGATGGAGCTGAGGATATCGGAAACGTTAACGAAGGAGCAGACAGTAAACGATACACGCTACAGGAAATGAACAAGCTTTGTATGGAGGCTATACAAGGGACTAAACTGCCGAAGCGAAAGCATAAAAATTCGAGTAGCTCGACACGAGCACATGTAAAAGTAAGCAAAACTTTCTCAAACGGTAGCAGCAAATCCCAGCAAAGCTCAAACTATAGTAGTAGCGGTTATGGAAGTGGGTCAAGTTCACCAACATTGAATCTATCAGCTCGTGCCATATCCTCTGCAGCAAAAAAGCAAAGGTACGCAGCCTTACACTATTTTTCCTAATCTAATGCATAAAAATTTGGTGGCATCAAATTTTCGCATCATTTGATTTCGCAATTATTGAGCAACTTTTGAGTTTTGCGGTATTTTAATTTCACGATCCAGCATGTATATGTAATTGTTAGGTTACATGCAATATTTCACTTTGGCAGTTTGACAAAAAATGTTACGATTCGTAAAATGTTAATCAAATTCATGACTTAGCTGAATATTTCTTTTTTACAATATCTCAACAAGACACAAAATGTCGCTTCTATATGCGTATGAAGTTAAAAATACTTTCAAATAGCATTTTTATACTACACAATTTATATGCCTTTTTAAATTCGCGGTTTGATCAATGAAAACGAATTTTACGGCATTTTAATTTTGGGTTCCATGCGTTAAATAAATCATAATTCGCGGCATTTTATTTTTATTTTAGAAGCTTAAATAATATTTCGCAGTATTCTAATTTTGCGCTTCTATGATCATATCGATGATAAACCGCGAAATTCTAATGCCGTGAAATTTTCATTTAATAAAGTCCATATGTGTTTTAGTGGACGCTGAAACAACATTATGATTTACATATAATGTTCCTTAATTTTAGGCTGGAGCATTTCTTAGTTCAGCAACCTGTTGGCAACCAGCCTAAACAAAAAACCGAAAACAATAATGATACGAGATCACCATCTGGAAGATCACGTGACCATCAAAACAATATAGAGGAAACTGACTTGGATGAGGATGGTGTTTATAATCACAAGATTGTGATTCATAACCATGTACATTTTGAAGGATTGCCAAACTTTATTGTGTACAAAGAAGATACTAGTGTCTAGCCAAAATTGATATCTGTCAGTAAACTTTTCTTGAAAAGGCTTCTTCTATTTAACCATTTAAACGCCGGAAATAAGCACAAGTTTCGCGCATATGCCTCGCCCCAGGAGGCTTATGATAAGGTAGAGTCAGGCCGAATCTAACCGTTTTCGACTTAAAAAGTTGTTTTCTTTGAGAAAAAGTATATCCCAGACTCAAAACGCTTATTTTTTGAGACCCTTAAATTTTGACCATTTGGGCGGTCCATATACGGACCCCCACCCGTGTAAAGAGTTAAGTAAAGATCACTGTTTTAAATGACTAGAAGACCTAGGTCAACGTTCAAACTAAGTTTCGATTTCTAAAGCAGTATTTCACGGGCTCCTAATTTGATTGGTTCATATAACAATAGTGTAGAAGTGTGCGGGAAATGAGCTTGGATTTCAAGTTGAATTTGTTAAATAAGCTTTTGTTTCATTTGGTGTTAGGTTGTCCCTGGCTCTCTATTTCTCTCGTCTCAGAACAATTTTATCAAAGGGAAAGGGTCAAAGACAGGTTTCTAGCCACTAGCCACAATTTTTTTGCTTGAAAAAAATTTTCGTCTTACAAAAGTAACGAAATTTTGACTAATATTTTGCGGTGCAAAAAAAATGTTGTCCAACTAAATCATTTTTTGGACAAAAGTTTCATCACCATGCAGAATCTTCGTCACTATTTTTGATGTTCTATCGATATGGTAGCATTCCTCTACACGGCGGCGCGACAGAACTTGAGCAAGTGAGGCCTTGGTGACCCAACAGCGCGAAAAATGTAGTCTGTGACTGACTATATAGATCACCCCATGTAAAAATATGCTTGTATTTCTATGTTGATAGTTATCAATATTTTCATATTTTAATTTATACATTGATATAAATAGTAACATTTTCATGTTTTGAGTATTATATATAATATATGAAATGGTGTATATTTTATAAGGATGGTATTGTATATTTTATACTGTGTGATAGAGGTCCGGTTTGCCGAGTTAAAAGTAGTTCAATTATTTATACAGAATAGTTAATATTATAGAGTTTCAAGTTTTGACGATGCAACAGATTAATTGAATAGATCCCATCAACTTTTTTGTGTCACTTTACTTTATTTGGCAAAGGGGATAAAAGATCCCCCCTGCTAGTTTCTATCAAATAACTTTTTTTAAATTTGAAAGTTAGCAATCCTAAAATTTGTAACAATAAATGGAATTTATTTTCACACATATATGTGTGAACTTTCGGGTCATAATAATAATTGCATGACTCATCCATCATGCTAAAAATGAGGAGTGTAAGTGTCAGTTTTGTTTCAATTTCATTACAATTGACATCAAAATTATCTTTTGATTAACTTTTGATTGAATCAGGCCTTTATCCTGAAACTTTCAGAGGCTTATTATAATCATAAGTCTTCATGTTGACATCAACAAAATGTGTGATGACGTCATAATTTGAAAATACGGTCACAAAGTGAGCATAGACAGGAAATCATTTTTTTGAAATTCTGATGATTTATCTATTAAAGCTTTTCTCCGTTAGGTATCTGAAAATCAAAACATTAATGAAATTTTTTTTCTCTATATTGAGATATTTCTCTATAAAGAAATACATACGCTCAAAAACCATTGTTTTAGAAAATATGCTGACGCTTTTTTAGAACCTTTTATCGTCACAGCGTGAAATTCTACCGAATACGGTCCGGTTTATACCGTATATGGACTAATTTCTTCTATATATGGAAGAAAACAGTCCTATAAGGTAATATACCGGACCCGTATTCGGACGTTTTACACGCTGTTGGTAAACTACAATTGTGCAAATTTCAAACTACTACTATTTCTATTTTTTTATCCCCAACCACGTGAAACAACTAACAACTTAACCCTATTCAGGCCGGGCTTTTTGGGGCTCCTCACAGCCGGGGAGGGGGGCCCTATCTAACTCTAAAAATACTTATGGTATGGCCCTGAAACTTTGCACACACTTAGTCCGTGATAAAAGAAAGCACAATGTAACATAATACCTGTGGTGAC
>JAUBWS010059289.1:4640-15923 GCA_032270445.1 Darlingtonia californica | reverse complement strand
GATCTGGCCGCTTATCAATGGTTAGGTAGCGAGCGAGATTTCACTTCACATTGTAAGTATGGTCAATTACTAAGTTATTTACCTTCAGCTTCACAACTTTAGCTTTTAAAATACCTTTTGAGTTTCACTCAAGTCCTTCCGTTTCTTTATGTCTTTCTTACAGATATGTCTGTCCACGTCAAAGATACGTTCAACTGTAAGAGTATATACGGCAAAGCAAGCCTGTCGTAATGTTTTCTAATTAACTTAAGCAAAGAAATTTTCATGGAAAGAAAATTTCGCTGAAAACCTTTGCAGAAACTATTTTTGCGCTAAATCTAAAGGTCAAGTGTGAACGTAAATTATTGAAAAATTCTTTTTTTTTAGACTTTTTATCGTTTCTAATAATTTGTATGCAAACATTCTTCTAATGTGAGAGAATCGTTAAAGCTAATTCCAGCAAGCTTGATTATTTTGAACTGAATTTTTTTTCAACCGCAAAAATGCTTCCCTCAAAGTTCACCGATTGCATTTCAGTATGTATACACCGATTTGGCAAGTGTCAACCGTTTCGCTTACAAGATGATCGTTCTTTCAACAAAGCTTTCATACCCCCGACTAAGATATTAAATGTTTTTTTTTTTACTAGTTCGAACGACGCATGCAAAAAGATCACGATCAAAAATATACAGCTCATCATACAACACTTTTGTTTCACCAAGTAACCACTCTTACATATCAAAACTCGCAACTTCAAAATTTATTGAACGAAAACCGAAAACAATATGACAAATCACAAAAACAAATCGAATACCTGGAAACTGAACTCAAATCTTTAACATCAGAAAGCAAATGTAATATCGCAATAATCGAAAAGCAGAACACGGAAAATCAGAAGCAGAATATTGCAATCGTTAATCAAACTATAGAAATGGAACAACTTAAGAATAGAATTAGTAAACTTGAAACAAAACTGGAAGTTACACCGACAAACAATGAAAGTGAAGACAACTGGAAAAGTCCAATTCATCCAGCTATTGACATCGATGAACTTTTGGTGAAAGGAGCAGACAGGTGGATACGAAAAAAGAAAATCGATTTTGTGGAAGAATATTATACTACTTGGTTTCATAAAATTTTTTAATTTAATGGATCTAAATAAGTTGTATAGATACGATGACGACGTGATGTATGTAAAAATAAAATACGGAAAAGGACAGGACGTAATGTGGATGTCAAACAGTCAGGAAGAACACGAGAAAAGGAGAAAATTTAGAAGTTGCATTCATAATGGCGACAGCTTGTTGTTGCTGAGTTATGATGATGTGTTGAGTATTGAAACACAAACGTTGGATGATCTTAATCATAACAATAGTTCATGTTTCATTATCCTTCCTTATAAACAAGAAAAGATGGTGGGTATGAGGAAAGGGGGAAGTTCCATTCAGTTCAACCAATGGTATTCAGATGTTGTCAGTGATGACCTTTATTTGAATGATGTTTTTATAGTTTGTTTGATCAGGATTTAAAATATCTTAATATTGCAACGTTCGAAACTTTGTTTATAATTAATATCTTTGTTTAGAATTTCGGTTTTCTACTGGCGAATTTATTGAACATAACAAAGTTAAAGAAATGAAATATTTCTTTTAAAATTGCTGACCAATGACGGTTCGAAGAATGTATTTTCGCGGGAAAACTTCGAGAGTGGAAAACCTGTGCATTTTGATTTTTGTAATAATATACACGTACATCAACTTTGGTAGATGAAATGGTGAAGTTTATTTGGGCACAAATTTTAGATCTTGGCGTTGCAAACTTTAGGCAGAATTTATATTCTTAATTTGCAATTGTCATTTCATTGAAAATCAATTGCAATCGGCACTGTAAAACCTTTTGAATTCAATTGAAATTTAGTTTGTTGGTCTATTCAAGTTTTTGAATATTCATTATTTTCTTCATTAAAGCAGGTCATGAAATAGATACATATATAGATAGAAATTTGCTGAGCACATAAAGCGCAATAAAAAAGATAAACAAGCAAGAATTGACTTTTTTCTTTCTTTTATTTAGTTTGTTTATTTATAATTATCGTGCCATTTTATTACTGCTATATTTCTATTATTTACTAAATAAAACAAAGATAACCATACCAAGTTTTTGAATTATATGTAAAAACATTTAAGTTCTTGTTAGGTATAAATAACTTGATACAATTAGGTGTACAAAGGCTCGAATTCTGCTCTTTTCCGAATCAACAATGTGATAAATTTGTTTTTGTCTAATCTTTGAATAAAATGTTCTTTAAAATTTGGAAATGTTTCGTATTGACGACCAGGGATGCACTGCCAGATTTTTCGTTTTTATTGTTCTACACTCCTATGAAATTGAGTATTCTCTCAATAAAATTTAAATGATTAATATTGTCTTTTTCAGTCTCTGATTCTCTGTCTGCAGTTGTTTCAGAAAGAATTGATTCCCCCTTGAGGGTTCTCATATGCTCTTTAAGAAACTTTTTGAGATGCTCCAAGTGCAAATCAAGAAAAATACTTCTTACTCAAATGCCCGAAGTGTTGACAAATCTTTCCCAATTCATTTTAAATGCATATTTGGGTTGCAATTTTATTCGATACATAATTATCAATACAGTGTAAGCATATTTTGTTCTTTTAAATGTCTTGAAGGAAAGGAACCAGCTGCATGTATAGGAGCAACCTCTCTCCGTGGACTTCTTTAATGCTGTCCATAACATTCCTTGACAATAAGTTAATCGTCAACAAAGCTTTGTGGTACGACAAGATGCGGTCAGTGTTTTGTTAACTAACTGTGTACTGAACTGTGAGCCTGCAATATTTAGAAAATAATTAAAAGTAATTAAATTGATACTCGATATGTATTGTTAAGATTGTACTGTCCTTTTTATATATGTATGGTTTAAATCATAAATATTATTGACATACAATTTATATAGAATATATCGATTAAAAAAGTATAACAATTTGGATATATATTGTAGGGGCTTGTTAAATTTATAGTCTGTTTTTGAAATGTTTGAAGACATTGTTTTATTGAATGTTTAATCTTTAGAGTAGGAGCCATTTTATATACATTGACCGTATTTATACTGGGACGAATAGTTCGTCTTGGCGATTAGTTCGTCTAACAAAAGAAATATCTTTTTTGACGCAGTTATACTGTCGAGTAAATTGATATTTAGGACGATTTATTCGTCTTAGACGATTAGTTCGTCTCAGTATAAATACGGCTATTTGTATGAAATATGTACATATACTTATAAAGACCCAAAAGTATACATTTAAAAAATGCCGTTCTACATCAACGTCTTCCTCCTCTATAAAAAATGAGGAAATTCGTATGTATATGTACATCTTTATGTATCATGACATGACCTTTTAATGATAGTTGGTAAAAGATCATAGAACCATTTCCTTTCGCGTTGCATCTGTAGATTTCTTTTCTTCAACTGGAACAGGATCATCTTAAAAACATTAATGGTTTATAGTAAAGTTAAAAAGGTTTTACCTAAAACAATCCTGAAACAAGCAGTGGCAGCATTCAAATTGGTTTTATAGGAAAAAATGGGTGCCATCAGTTCTAATTAATGATGGCCAAACTTTTCAAGTATTCACATCAACAGAAAACAAACAAACAAATTAACCAAAGTTTGGTTATAATCTACTTTATTTCAAAGATACTATCTCCAATTTTTGTTAAATTGAAATGTCCCATTGCACAACAAACTATCTGCCCATCGAGTTCAACATCTGAAAAGTTTTTGTAGGCGTTGAGTGCTTTATCTGGCACGCTTTTCTCATTACTTTGATGGAGATAGTTCATTGCTCATTGTGGTAGTGCCATGTTCACTTTCAGATAGTGCATTTCAAAATAACATGTCTTTAAATTGTTGAAAAACATCTTTATTTAATCATGAAAATCAATTTATAGTTATAGTTATAGTTATAGTTTATACTTATTTCTTTGCGAGGTTGCTTAAAACCTCTGTATTTTAATGTTTGTTTCTATTATTATAAAGTTTAGAAGTATAGGTGTACCGGTATACTGTAGGTTAAACAATGTCGTCAATTATTTTCGTTCGAAATCAAATACATGGAACGTACTTGTCTTGAATAAATTCTATGATCTCAGCCGTTTCCGCAGTTACGTTCTCCGATTTAAAAATCAAACCCAATGATTTCTATGATTTAAGATTTAAAGTAATCGTTATTAATAAAACAAAAAGTTGGGATCCCTTTGACTTAGATGTAAGATGGCAAACCATTATGCATATTGAAATGTTTCTTGAATGTTTACTGTGTTAAATTATTACCGAAAAGCAGATCATTTCAATGTTTCAACAAGAGCTCGAAGTAACTTAGTGAGCTAAAGTATCTAGAATATTTTTAAATTTTATGAATTATCATAAATAAATAAATTAGTTGTTAAAATAATTGTGAATAACTTACAACATCTGATTTTTTGACATTTCTCCTTTAAATGAGTAGTTAATGTGAAAAGGTATGAATTTCAAAAATCTCGAAAATTCATTGATTGCAACTATAACTCTCCCAGCAAGTATATTATATAATCTAGAGAAATATGAACATTGTAGATTTTTTGTTTTGAATTCTTGTAACACAATTTTTCATTTCTTATTATTATTGTGTGATAAGTAATATTATTTACCTTGTAAAGAAAGTACTCTATCTTTAACCCCATCAAAACAATGAATACTGTTGTTCTGGTTGTCCCTTGTTTAGTATCGCCTTTTTTGTTCTATATATAGAGATTATATCCAATGATCTAATAAAGTCAATCACCTTCAGTAACATTTAAAGGGGTAGCAATTTTTTAGGAAGAAAGTTAAAGATAGTTGAAAACTTGCGTTCATGACGACTAAAAGTATTGACATCAACGACTCATCCTCCTGAAATTTTGCTACACCTCTAAATCTACATCTATTGTTAATATTAATCATAAGAACTGCGTTTCAATGAAATACTTAACCTGATATTCAATTTGCCTTTCAGCTCTAAACTTTTCAATCAATTCGTCCCTGGTACTTTCTGGGAATCGTATTCTCGCTCTGTTTCTTCCAAGGCAAAATTTCAGCATCGTGATCTCGGGATAGTTTTTTATGATTTTTTAATGCCATTGTGTATGAATTGAAAAAAGCTAGTTTATTTAACTATCGGAAAATCTTCTTTTTTGCACCCAAAGGGCATTATAAGGAGATTTAAGAATATGCTCATAAACGTTTCGATTTGCATGATACATTTGAATAATGAAGTTGATTTATCAAGTTTCACTTGCTTTAGGGTAAATATGAAAGTAACATTTGAAATATTTATGTTTGGAATATACTATATTTTTGAAATCAAGAGTTGGTCAATCCGATGTGTTAGAATGCATCCTCGACTCTTGAAATATCTTCCTTTGAATAAGATTCGATACACTGCTTAACGTGGGTCAAAGCTGTCTCTCCCATCCCCAAAAATTCCTTCAATGCAGCAGATAACACAGGGTAAAGTTATTCAATGTATTGACACAAATTTTGATTATCAATTTGCGTTAACGATGTGGAATTAATCCTCGATAAGTAACCGTTTCGTTCGAATCGTGGAATTTCCGCTTTATCATTTGTAGAAATAATTGGCAACAAAACGAGCTTTAATAAAAATTTAAATAGAGTACTAATAGTATAGTATTATTGTTGTTATTATTTTAATTCTCAATCGTTCATTTTAATGCAACAAAAATCAAAATTTAAACTCTATGCAATCTCTTACGTTATCAAGAAAAAAGCAAAGACAGTATGGTTATTTTAAAGTTTAACAGAAAGCTTCTGCTTCTGAAATCTAGGCTTCCAGTTCTTGAAACATTTCGACTACTTTTTGTAAACTTTAAGTTTCTATATAGCATTATTTGTTACGCGAGATTCTTAATAACATGTAAATCAGCTTTTATAACAATGATTGGTCTCACAATAATTTCTTGATTGCTGTCTTATAAACCTTACTACTTGAAAAGATGTATGACCGTGTATAAGAAAACAAAAAAAACAACAAAAAAACAGGACAGCAGAGCTACGAAAAGACGAACAAAGCACAGAATCACAGAAATAAAAAGATATTTTTAGAGACGGAGTTTAATTGTATATTTCCTAGTTACTTGTTAATAAATTGAGTCATATGCGAAATGAATGTGTTTTGCATCGTTTACTTAATTTCCTGAAAGCAAAACTTGCAATAAACTAAAAAAGAAGGCGTTCCGAGAGGGATTTACTTTTTTCATAAAACAGTAAAACGTAGATATGAACTGTTCTTACTCCGCATAAACACAAAACATTCTACCATTTTTGATTTTATTGCATGATTAGTTCTCGTTTTCTTAATTATACATAAAAAGCGCGAGATTTGAATTTTACTCACGTTTGATAATTCGTCGAAAATACAGGTTGCACCCAGCGCTTGTTGCCTCCGGAAACTTTGCAGTGCTTAGAGTGTCTTAGCTATCATTTCAAAAAGGCAAAAGCGCACCAGTTCCCGTCAAAAATTTAGAAATCTTTTGGACCTAAAGTTTCCATTCGTTAAGATGAACCAGTCTTAGGGTGTACCATTTGAACATGTCTTTTATATTGATGATTGATCACAAAATCAGAGATACGTCAATATTTTGTCGTCCAATTATGACGCCATCCTTTATTTTTACATTATGGCACATAGCATACTTGTTCTAGATTGTTTATGTATGAGAGATAAATGAAAAAATTTACAAACTATTCCACAAACAATTGCAGACTTTTTCGTTGGCTAAAACCAATTTGCCTGCTATGTGAGTTTCTGCGCCATAAAAGTGCTAAATTTTCTACAGAAAAATTGAAAGAATTTAATGGAATAATGTAGTGCTTTTGTTTATCTTAAAATAATATCTCAGTTTCCCATTAAAACTAGATACATATTTAGTTGCCATCTTTTCGAAACAGACTACACTGATTTTAATTCATATTTATTTATATTTTGTTTTAGATAAAACTAATGATGACCATTTGAAACACATAAATTCCACAAGCGAAAAAAATGTACATGAAATTTGGAAGGTCTTGGTTTGCAGAAGGGATCATGAACATAATGTCATAAATCTCTTAGAGATAACAAAAAAAAATTTAGTTGTTGTTAGGAAAGAGAAAAAAAAAATAACGGATTATGTTTTTGCGATAATTTTGCAAAGGACTATCGATACTAAGGAAACAGGAGGTGATATTAGATATTCCTTAACCCTATTTTACCCGGAGCACCCACAGCACTTTGTGCCCCCCTTGCTGCCGGTTTTTCGTTAATGTCGTTTTTTTGTAAAAGCTATCAACTTGAAACTTTTTTAATATACTTGAAATTTATAGCAATTAATTTCTAGCAATCATTTTGAATTGAGGTAGGAAAAAGTGCTTCTAAAAACAGAAAAGTTTAATTGTCAGTAAGTATCTAACTAATAATGATAACACTTTCAAACTTGGACTGAAGTTAGACAAGCCCAAATAGCTTTAAAAAATTCATCAAAATGGTAACCATATTGTTGGACATTTTTGTTCAAAAGTTATTGATCATTTCTAGTAAATTTAGTGAAATTTTCAAGGTTTTTCAATTTTTCAACTACTAATGCTATTGACCTCAAATTTGGACTGTAGTTAGATGACACAAAGTAATTCTAATGACGTTGACGAATGACAAATAATTGATTACGTCATCTTTTTCGAAAATTTGTGATCATTTTTTGGGCAATGTTGCACTAAAAGTATTTATTTTAGTAAAAAAAAACCATAAAGAATGATAAGTTTCAATCCTTTACCTTTAAAAACATCAAAACAGAATTAAAATAACCTTTATTAGATCTTCCGCAACATAATTTTGGAAAGTACTCTAAAATCCTTTAATTTCAGCATCTCTTAACATATATGATGAAATCACAGCATAATGGCAGCCATTTTGAAAACTTTTTTCATGAAGTTGTAAATTTTGTAGCAAGCTATATTCCTGCCAAGTTTCATTGCTCATTTATTTAGCTTATTTAGATTAGAATTTATGAAGGGGGAGGGCAAGTGCCCCCCCCCCCCCCACGGATTTTGCAGGGGCCAAAAAGCCCGAGTTAAATAGGGTTAAAAGCAGCTTCATATTTTCTCCTCTTGATAAGAATTACAATTAATATGAATTAAATTCACGACATTAATTTTATGTTTTGATGTTATGGCCCAATCACATTTCATAAAAGTTTGTTCTCGCGAAAATGGCAGTTTCAGTTTGCGTAGGTTCTTAGTTAGATTCAAGATTTTTCACATCTCTTTAGCGGTATTTGTCTTTCAAATAGTATTTTTTTAAATGTTAACATCCTGTTGGGATGTACATGGTCAAAGCAGCTAGGGCCGGCGAATTGCTTTCGAAAGTGGAGGGAGGGGGGGGATATATTATAGTGACTATAAAGGAGACCCCACCATGGTTAAGGCCGGAAATGTTTTAAGTATTAGGGGTCTACTTTGGCTAAAACGTGATATAAATTTTATATTTAACTTTTAAACAAACCTCAGAAATTCATGAATAATCAAAGAAGTTCTATCTTTATACAGTGTGTATCAAAAAAGTTTATTGAATTTATGTCAGAAAAAAGCTCTGCTAGCGATCTATCAAAATATATATTTTTGTCTCAAAAATATTTTTTCCAGATAAGTTATAGGGGGAAAAAGTTTTTATTACCCTTGTTAAATTCTTTAAGATCAATTAAGTTGAGTTTTTATGACTTTAATTGGCTTTGTTTTGGTAATTAAGATCCTTTAAATTTCTTAATGATACCTCTGGTGTGCTTAACTCTCTCAGCAATTATCACTTAAAATTTGGTCGAGACGGATTTCGAGAATAAAATAAGTAATTAAATTAATGAAATTGTAAATAGCCCCTTTATTGTGTTGAAACTCTTTCGTATTGTGAAAAACTTTAATTGATCTTGAAGAAAACAATGAGAGAAGTAAAAATTGTTTCCTTCTATAACTTACCTTGAAAAAGTATTTTTTTTCAAAAGAATTACATATTCGGATGGATCTCAAAAAGACCTTTTTTCTGATATAAGAATCGCAAAATGTTAACAAATATTTAACAAAAAAAATGCGTTCAATAACCTTGGATTAACTTTTTTGATACATACTATTTGTTTTAGGAACACTATTTTATATATTTACTCTCACACACTGTCACTTTTTCTCTTCTCTTCATTTTTTGGCAAAATGATGATTGTCATCAGCATCAAATATTGCGAAATTTATTTTATAAGAAAGGTCTTTTTCAGCTCTTTCAGGAGATATATAAAATCTTTAGCAGAATGATAATTCTTCGAAAAGATATTTTAGTGATGATTAATTTCTTAAAAGCCAATTAACTTTCATTTTAATGACATTTTAATGATGTAATACCATTGTCCTGCTCATAAAATCTTTAGAATTTTTCAACTGTACAATTGTGCATTGATTTGTCAAGCGTCGTTATGTTAAGTTTTTCTTCAGACCACGCGCTGAGCGCCTTCGAAATTCTATTGCAATTGATTTGTTAAGTAAACACTTAACTTTGTTTGCAAGCACTTTCTATTCTGAGGAGAGCTGATTGACTCTTAGGAAGATGATTGGGCAAATCCATCAGTTCTTGTTAGCCCGATCAACGTCCTCGTTCTTCCAAGCTTAACCAGCAGAAACAACCTAAACAGGGTTGTAGTTCCAAGCTTGATCAGCAAGTACAATCTAAAGAGCCTTGTAGTTCCATGCTGGACCAGCACCAACAACCTAATGTTCCTGATGAACAATCAGAGCTGAATTTATGTGAGGAAATTTTCTCCCAAAAAGGTTTGTTTTAAATCAAGAGTCAATAATCTCTATGGAATGACCTGCGTTGCCTTTAAGTCGACAACAGAATAACCCTGACCAAATTACTTCATAGAAAAGTCAGTTGAACCTTTTTTATCGTAAATAAAAACTTCGTTGACAGATTAACCTTTTGCAATTGTTGTTACATATAGCGTTTTGTTGGCCCAGCCAAACCTAAAGCTCCATTACTGCTTTGGACTTTACTTAGGAATACTAAATATAGAGTTGGGTGAAATAATTCTTTCTCTTAATACAAAAGCTTAGAAATTTTTGAAATTTAGTCCCTTTGAAGTAAAGAAGTATTTAAACTTTTTTGTATTTTCAGATGAGCAGAAGATAACCAAGAAAATTCTCGCCACGAATATCAGTGAGAAAAGACCCCCACAGCAGCACGAGGTACTCACAGTGCTGAAACATTATAAAATCCTAGAAGCAAGAGGTCCCAAAAAAGTGGAAGACAAAGTTGTGAATATCATACGTGCATTGAAAGATTAATTTTTTTCTATTATCACTTGTAGATACCGGACTTCAAGTCTTTAGCGTATCTAATCCGATGTTCTGGTGTTGGTCAAAAAACGACTGCCTCCAGCTCTACATCAACATCAAAAATTCAAATACATTAGGGTTAACCTGTGCTTAAGCATGTCATGTTGATTTTATTTTAAACGATGTGCAAATGTTTCTGGACACATTGTATACCTTAAAAGTACTTCTTGTCGGGTGTATAAAAGAAATCAAATACAGCTGTGGAATATTATGCATACCCAAAACCTCGAGCTTCAGACAACAGTTTTAATTTTTCCGAAAATGAAACAAGTATAAATACAATGAAGATGATAAAGGGCGTACATTACATTACATTAAGTTAAGTAAAAAAGTAATATAAAACACGCCAAATGCAAAACTTTTCGAAATGCCAGATTAAATACGTGCAAAATTGAATAGGGTTAAAGTATTAGAAATTCCTCAACCAGGAGTTGAACCAGGTACTCTTTGAGTATTCCACCGGGAACTGAGGTAAGACTTGATCGGAATATTGAAAAAGAAATTCTTTCTCCTTATAATCAATTAGAAATTTTCGTGCTAGCTGGTTCACCTCAAATAGAAGTTCTGGCTTCATTCCATTTGTTTATTATTTTTTCCCTATTTTTAGTCATGTGTTAGTTTATCTGCTGAAATTGTAGCAAAACGTGAAGGAATGCAGGACTCTCAATGATAACAAGTTAAAATAAACTGAAAATAATGAAAATGGTACACAATTGTGAAAAGTAATTGATAATAAAATAAACACTTTCATCATTATGTTAACCTTTGGAGCTTAGACTTCGTACATGTACGTTCATAATTGATCAACACATAAGTAAGCCGTTGAAAACGTATCACTGCTT
>JAUBWS010059278.1:5308-15923 GCA_032270445.1 Darlingtonia californica | reverse complement strand
CTGAATGAAACGCGTGGGAGCAATACTATGCATGTAGCTCAGGTAAACCATGTAGAAACTCAAAGTAGGAGCGGAGGAGTCCGCCGACGAAATTAAAACGGGATACACTTCAGAACATGTTTCTGCCGTTCGTGCGGCCTTTTCAACTGACCAAAAATACAAGGTTTCCATTATTAAATTTACAAAATACCGTCGCCATAATAACGTCAAATGTTTAAGGCTCTACTTAAATGCGCTTGTATATAATGGGTTGGATTACACCGTACCGATATTTCAAGTTTTCTTCCTAATTCTATCTTTCTCTTTATGGGTCCATCTACCACCGTTTTTCGATGGCCTTTAGCGGGGATATTTTATTGAAAAAGGCTTTTCTTCTTTGTGAGTCCTATCGAAAATTAACCTGGGGTGTAGTTCTGAACATTTTACATCAGAGGCAAGGTATTTCCACACTATTGTAGCTCGAAAATTTGTAGTCCATGTAGTTTCAGCTTTAGGAATCAGAAAGGATGAGCCTTTTCTCAATTTTCAGCTGGCTGATTTGATTGAGAATGTGTTCCACATTATCTGAGGATTAAAAAACTTTAGAGTCTTAAAAATTTCACTGACCAATAGCCTTAGATTTTTGGTGTGAATTTGACAAGCTTTCGTTAATTGAAGAAGTTTGTGCAATGACTTTGAGTCGCAATTTACTTTTGCGCACAGAGCGCGATGATGTGTGGTGTTAATAAGATTATGTGCCTGATTATTGCAAATCATCCACACCAGAGGACAGTAATTGAAAGGAGAAAAAATGAAAGCATTAATGAGGAGATCTGTTTAAGATTGCGTCAAAAAACTTGTTATTCTCAAAAGTGCCTTGATTTTAGAATAGGCTTGTTTGCAGATGTTACGAACATGTGAATAAAACGTTAGTTGACTATCGATAGTAACGCCAAGTAGTTTTACCTCTTTTGCATTGCTGATGACATTTTGACCTATCTTAAAAATACCTGGAAAAATGATTTGAAATTTGCTCGGATTGGCTACTATTCCATTACATGAAAATCAATTGAGAGCAACTTTCATGTCTTCGTGCAAGCGTTTATCGATGTTTTGAAGACTTGTGTCGCATGCATATAAGGTGTTATCGTCAGCTAAGTTAAATGCATAGATATTTGGATTAAAACGGTCTTTAAACGGTTTAAGCTATTTGGCAATCAGTCTTTCAAAGACTTTGAAGATGGTTAGCAGCAGACTAATGGGTCTATAATTTGTAGTCTATTTTGTCTATTTGTAATCTATAATTTCTATCAGTTGTAGTGCCCTTTTCAGGGACTAGAAATATATCTGAAAATCTTAGTTCCGAGGCAAAAGATAAAGAGACTAGTAAGGTGTTTTTAAAATTTTTAGTTAAGACATTGTCTTTTATGTTCAGAATATCTGAACACACTCGTGTGCGGCAAGTTTTAGTGCTTTTACAGAAACAGAACCACACCTTTTCTTATTTGAATTTAGAGCTAAGATTTCATTGATTATCACATCTTCTTAGAGCTAAGATTTCATTGATTATCACATCTTCTGCGTGTAATAATTCAAAGAATGAGCAATTTTTATGATTTTGTTTATTATTTGTGATGGATGGATGGGAGTCATATGAGGCAGTAATAGAGTCAACGGAATCAGGGGAGGGCGTAATAATCCTAAGTATATTTGTAAGTTTAAGAGAATCAGTGATTCGATCAAAAAGTCAAGTGAGCATAGCAGCAATTTCGGCCTCTTCACTTATGGCATTACCATCATCGACAAGAAGAATTCTTTCTCCTAGAGTATTAAATTTTTGGCTAAATAAAGGCTCCCGTGATTCGTGAGCCGGTTTCAAACACTCCCGTATACATGATCGATAATTTGCTGTTGGAAATGATTAAGCCAATACAATTGGCAATTTCCAACATGTCTTGGTGCTAATATGGTTATACAAAGAATGGACATCAATGAATTCAGATAGAATTAGGCTCAACATTCAAATCACTATATATTATGATAGAATTAAATTTATTGTAGAAATCCAATATAACAGATAAGTTGTTTAATGAATAAGAGATTGGCTGCTTTGCCTACATACTGTTATAAGTAAATTCAATTTGATTTGATTTATTTGAATTTCACTGGGTAAAACTAAGTCAGTAAGATGACGCGATGGAATATCAATCCAAATGAAAATTAATACACCACCACTTCTTGATGAAATATCAAGTCTATAAGGTGTTTTAAAACCTTTAAGACTGAATTGAGAATTGGGAAAGGAGGAATCTAGTTTAATCTCCGTTGCAGACAACACATCAAGATTGCAAAATTTCTTTATTCAGAAAGAAGACATTTTCAGCGAATATCCGATTTTAGCAGTTCATACATCATTTATGACGTCAAAATTTGATTGAATGTGATTTTAAAGCATCCTATAACCTTATCATCTAAAAACAGATTTAAAATAGCGAGCGAGTCGGCAGTTAACAATTAACAGTTAACAAAGATACGTACGCCGTATATAGCGGAAAATACTATTTACGGACAGAACGGAAAAAATAGCGACTAGATAATTATAGTCTAAAACAGATTTAAAACAATCTAGTTTATTTCTATTTGGACCACATCATCGAGAATTTATTGATTTATATTTCTTCCTCTATGGCCCATTCAATTGCCACAAATGTTATTTGAAACCAATTAAATTTACTGTTATGGACGATCTCTCTTGGCAGCTACCTAAAGAACCGCAATCATTCATGCATCAGGTAAACTATGTTCAAAGGAAGAATTTCTTGAAAGGTGCTTGCTGGGTTAAAAATATTTGAATCACAAACAAAACACGGCTAATTTCAAAACAAAAGTATTTCAACGTGATATTAATAAAAATCGTTACTCGATTTCAAACATGAGGTTGCTTTCAAAACATCTATCGTCGATAAATATACGAGCGGTAAGAATTTGCAATGTGGTGAAAATTTAGTCACTAAAACACTAACTTAAGATTTTTGTAAGTCACTAAATTATGTACACACTATTATTACGCTTTTTACCGTCTTTTGACCGATAAGTAATTAAAGAAACAAGTAAAAAAGAATAGGTCTACAAAACGTGCTTTCTATATATCATATCAAATTATTATGTTTAAGTGTCTATGATGCAGCATTAACCAATAAAGTTTTAAATACATCAGAATCGTCACTTTAGATACTAATCGAGTTGGGGACGACACTTGGTGACAACCATGGATATTGGAATCTTCGTTTTCTATTCTTCCTTTCATTTTCTATTTTGATTTGGGCCATAGTCTTGTTGAAGCTGTAGTGAAAAGGAACCAACAAATTATTAACTCTTATCATCAGAAAAATAGCATCTTTATAGCTAGGATACAGATCTGAAACACTATGAATGTGATGGGAACCACAAAGAGAATAGATTTTTAAAGATTTTTTGCTAATGATATATCATATAGCAAATTGTTTATGTAACTGAAGAAATTCCATGTTCTTGGTGATTTATGTCATGTAATTTCAGAACTTTAACCTCTTTAAACGCGGAAATTATGTAAAATTTGGAAAAATTATGAAGTAGGGTTGCGCCCAAAGCACTATTTTTCACATAAAACATTGTTTTTATTCAGAAAACAGTGGGTCCAAGGCTCTGAAATGGTTATTTTTTCGCTATAGACATAAATGAAGATGCGTTTTACGTTAATGAGAAATTTTTGAATCTTCAAAATACAATTTTTTCCACTTTTTTGATGTTTTTATTTCATTCCTAGCTGAAATGAACTGGTTTGAACAGTTTTTTAGTTTTCACTACTTCCCGTTAACCCTTAGACGCCGAGTGACACCAATTGGCGTCCAAAATTGATCAAAATACCACTATGTCTTTCGAAGCCCATAACTTTTAAACAATTCAGAATTGGCCCAAACACTGCAACATTTTTAAAGAACATAAAAGAAGCTTTCTTTTGATACCAAACTTAACCAGTTTATCCCCTTCCAGTGTTCAGAAACTCAAATTGAAAGTTTAAAATTTGTAAAAAAAACCTTGCAAATTTCTCACTTTTTTAAAAAACACAGCGTAGTTAAAGGGTTAATTTGTTTTACATAGTTTGTAGATTTAATTTATCCGATGGAAAATCAACCATATGGACCACTTGGCATCTACATTTTTCGATTTTCATAGCAGTTCAATTTTGTCAAATGTATAATATAAAACCTATCTGAAAAAAATATTTTAGTATGATACTTACTCCTTGTATTCTTTCTCGCAAAATGGTTTGTATTGGTATTGAACAAAATAATTTCCAATCTTGTTGGTTCCTTGTAAACTTAATGTTCGTCCAAGTTCTAATGTGGCCAGCATAGTTTTGGAGTCAAAAAGATGGTAAAGTTGTTCTTCTGTTACGTGATGCTAAAGAAATTGAATAACATCTATGCTCACATTCAATGAAACTGTAAAGGCAATTAGTATGTAAGTACTGGGTGTCTACAGGGCGTCTCGAAAACTTTTCACCACTCTACAATATTCTAGTAACATCCTATGATATAATTATATGCATTAAAAAGAACTAAAGTAGGAAAGTGATCCTTTTTTCTATACAATGTATGTGAGTCAAAATAACGCTATGCAAGTTTAGGCAATAATGTTTGCACTATTCGATAGAAAATTTTTTAAATTTCCTATCGAATGGTATAAAAATCATTAAAGTAACAATTAAAGGTTGTAAAACATTAAAATTATTGTTAATGGTTTTTGTTTTGCTAAGTTTTTATTTTTGCAATCAAATATTTGGCTGTTTTAAATCGGTTTTCAAACAGGGTTCGTAGTTTTTTTAAATATCCTGTAAAGTAGCTTTATTTTAAAATGAAATTAGGATGTTTTCCTTCATACCGTGTTTGTTGGTGGGAGACCATCCAAACGGAATGGCATGTTCGGTGGATAACCATATTCATCATATTGGTTGAAATTAACAGCAGCATGTACATTTGTTAAGATGAAAACAATGCTCGTCAAGGTCCTTGACACATCCTCGAGCGTCAAAAATTTGCCATCTTTTCCAATACCCTTTCCCCATATACCCTATGGTAATAATGAAAAGGAAATAAAAATTTTTAAACTTTTTTCAAAAACTTTAAGTCCATCTAACTAAGTAATGAAAATTATTTAATAATGAAGCGAGTAGCAGATCCAGCGCACAAGCTTGGAGGAGAGAAAAAGTCATTGAAATGTCATGTCACTACACACTACAGCGTGTCCCAGAAATCTTTTTTTATCAGCTATAACTGAAAAAAAATATTATCCGTGTTTTAATCAGCTATGAATTTTTTCAATCTTGTAAAATCTTAAAATTTTTATAACATTTTATGCAAGCTATTTTATGCATTCTTAAAAGCAATAAAATTCTATACCCGTATAATTCCTTTAAATGTCCACGAATTCATGACTATTAGAGGTTTGACCTTCAAAATTGGAATACAGATAATAAAAAAAGTATTTCTGAATCGACCAAAGATATTGTAGCTAAAGTATGACGTCATGGCAACGTTATCACTTTTTGATATTTTGACAAATTTAAACAAAAATTTACACCAAAAATAATTATTTCCATACAAAAACTTGAAATTATTTAGTTGTATTGTATATATTTTAGCTAATAAATCAAAACTCACAAATAATTGATATTTTTGCAAGGAACAACTTTTTCGGAAACTTTCAAGAAAATGCTAGCGTCAGCAAATTTCTGATGACAAATTTTACGAAATAAATTTACAAACCCATAAAAAACCTGTGGTATAAACAAGAGGCAGGGTGATTTGGGATAAATATTATTAGTTTATGAATAAACGACGACGATGTGGAGTGTTTTATTATACTAATAACAGAAAGTTATACTTACTTTCATCCCGTTGATGTCATCTGATAAAAGTGCTCTGAAATTATACAATTCGACATCGTTCTGCATCTTCTCGTCATCACCACCTGTTTGCGATAGTAAAGAAAATAATTTGCTTGCATATCAAAACACAGACTAAAATATTATCCCCCCCATTTCATATGGAGGGGCGAAATCGAAAAATTGTGGAGCTTTTTCTGCTAAAATTTTCCGTTGAATAAGGCCTATACGACTTTCGGTAAATGGTTCAAAAGGAAGGAGTAAATGGAAAAGACAGTATCCAAACGTGATGAAGAGGACAAGATTGAACCTTTTTCATAAAATGTAACTTTAGGAAAACCTTTTTTATGTTAATATTTGTGTGTGTGTGTGTGTGGGGGGGGGGGGGGACGCCTCCTAAAAACTTACCGTAAATGTTATTAATAGATGCTTGAATGTATGTGTGAATAGCATCAAACATTGGCTTAGCATCTTCATAATAAAAATAATTTGGAAGATTCTCAACCTACAGTAATGAAGTAAATCAAAATCAAAAGCAGGTACTACAAAGAGATATAAAGACATAACATTTAAAACATGATTTAAAAATGTTTTTATGTGTTCTGTGTGACAGGAATTCTCAATATTTTGGAATAATTTGACACAGTTCATTTCTTTACCAGGGACTCCTTGGCGCATTAGTCGCAAACCTCATAGGTAACCAATCAGAATTTGAGCACCGTAAAGATTTTAAAATTCTATAATGAGTACGTTTGTCATCGGCACTTTAAGTGGTTTAAGGTAATACTAGGAGGTATCTAAAAGTGAAAAATATCAAACAACAATGAAACAATAATGTAATAAAAATCTAATTGAAATGAATTGTAACAAAGATGGCTCAGTTATTCATTCATTCATTATTTTAGATCATTGTTGGTATGAATTTTTAGTTCCCAGACGTGTAAATAATTTTAACGCTAATTTACGATGGTAGATGTACCAAGAAACTGAAAGGCTCCAGGCCTACTTTAGAGATATCTACTTACCCCTCTGTTAGCAATGTCATTATATAACCATCCTTTCTCTGTAAAATCCCAGTCCTTGTACCTTAAAAGAGATACAAATTTATAACATATGTCACAATAGACAGACGGTGCCGCCATATTTAACAATTCATTTCGCTGATCTAATGTTCAACATTGTTGTTACTTTATGAATAGTTTGGCAGTAGCGTAAGTATTTGAATAAGAATAAAGCAGCACAAAGGCTACCAAGTCAGCGGCAAGCAAAGTAATGAAATATGATTTTTAAAGAAATGAGTTTGTATTTGTATGGAGCAATACTCATTCTACAGTATGTATTACAGTACAGCGTATATTCAATAGAAAAACAAATACAGATAAGTGTGGTAATAAGGAAGGAAAAACAACTTTATATTATTTCAATAGAGGTAATAGACCATAATATGGAAAATAATGAATTACATGAGCATTGTCGGCCGGCTGTATCACCAAAACTACCAAGTACTAGATTTTAATATGTTATAAATTGACATGTTTTAATTTGATGGTACCAGAAATTTTATAAAATGCTGGAAACTTCACGTCTGAAGTAATTAAAAAAACACACCAGAAACTGTGTGTTGCACGTAAAAGTTTTAAAGACACAGACATGCTGGAAACTGTACGTCTGAAGTAAATAAAAACACACTGGAAACTGTGCGTTGCACGTTAAAAATGTTAAGGACGCACTGGAAACTGCACGTTTCAAGCAAGTAAATAAAAACTCACTGGAAACTGTGTGCTATAAGTTTAATTTTATAAACGCACTGGAAATTACACGTCTCAAGTATGAATAAAAACACACTGGAAACTGTGTGCTACAAGTTTAATTTTATAAACGTACTGGAAACTGCACGTCTCAAGTAGCTAAAACACACTGGAAACTAGTGTGTTGCAAGTATGAATATATAAACACAAGTTTTATATAGCTAAATATAGCTAACTAGACGTAGTGTGAACGTGACAACGTGATACACAACTCCAAAGTAATCCATAACTGCACCAAGTAAAGTCAAGTAGTTAAAAGCACACTCGAAACTACTTGCAAATAAACCTCCATTCACCATCAACCATATAATACTTATGGAGGTAAAAAGTTACTACCGAAAACATTCGATACAATGTTTCGGCACGATCTAGACGCGATTCCGCTTAAAATCTTACCACGCAGTGTCGCCATTTTCTTTTAAAGACACTAGGCTGAGTTCGATCGGAAGAAACTAAGCATCCGCGGAACCAAGCTACAACGGCGATGAGAAACACAAAAAAAGACGAAAGCCGAAACCAATAAGTCACCGACATAAAGTCGCTGACTTAATAAATGAACATACTGCACTACTAAAACATTAAATATCTAATATATTGGCTAGTAAGATAGATGATCGCTTAGATTCTTACAAGCGGAATGTAGAAATGACAGGCAAACTTAACAGAGTTAAAAGTAATTCAAATGTCATTATCTATTACCTGATTGCAAAATATTATTACTTTTAACAAAGTTCTACATTCCTCCATTAATTTTTATCGGAACTTTCAGATTCACGCCTGTCTATCTACATATATTATATCCTAGTGATTCCATTCCCAAGGAGTCTCTCATAATTAATATCTGGATTATTATTTACGATCAAACATGTCAATCTGCACTGCATCTTGTACAAGTTCCACGAGTTTAATATATCGCCAGGATTCCTGCGATCCAAGAAGACTTAATCAGATTCCATTGCAATATCATCCTTCTTCGGGCTATTAGACGATGGGAGGTTACGCAAGACGATATCTACGATGTACCGACAGCCGAACTTAGATACTGATAGATTGTGCTGCTGAAAGTTGTTTGAAATGCTAATTTTCAGAACGGCTGTGCAACTTTGTACGTCGTAGGTTTTGGTTTGTGTAACCTCCCTATTGTCTTTCGGTTGAAATGAATGATTTTTAAACATCCATTTCTGGGTTATATGAGAAAAAGCTTACATGGAATAAAGAGTATGATTTATTTTATGAATAAATTACTTACATTTTTGTCATCAAATGATCAGCATTTTTTCCCCCTAATTGCAATATTGTATTGAAAGCTCCTTTTTTGCCAGTCAAGGTTGGTATACCGATTCTAGAGATTATGAATATTGATATTATCAGTTTATTTATTTATTTACGATTATTTATCCAGGATAGCCTCTTCAATTCTCTTTGAAATGTTATCAATAAGGGTCTTGCCTTCCAAAAAACACCTACAGGAAACCTTGCGTTGAATTTGGCACTTCTGATTTAAAAAATCATTGTCTTTTTAACCACTCGGACACAGATCCACAAGTTAATCAAATACAACTGACCTTCAAACGTTTTTTAAGAATTCCATCAAGAGAACCATAAGGCAGTTGGAGTAACACTATTGAGCTAAAAACCCTTTATTGAAATACATCAATAACTGTGTACAAGATACGTACGTGTTAATGTTTAAAAGGTAAATGAAATGTGGTAACATCAGTTTGTAAACTGGATGAGATGGTGATATTGTATTGTGAAAACATGTGATGAAATCTCCAGCTACCAAATGGGTTTGCACTAAAAATAATTTTTTAAACAATTTGCACATTTGCTTTTCAGAAACTCTATCATTTGGAGTAAATTCATACGCCATAGTTGTAATAAAGTCTAGGTTGCGGTGTGGAATTTCATGGAAGTGTGAAAGATATGAATTCCATCTGGTAGGATTCCCAAACCTCAACAGTCTCAATTAAAATGCGTCTCTAGGATCAAACTTCAGAAACTTCTTTAAAGAGACAAAAATTTACCATAATTTGAAACTAGGAAACTCGATCTCAAAACAAGTTTGCACTGTAGTTAATAGCATAGGGATGTTGTAGTATTTCATATCTTTACTAAAAAGCTAATCCCTCAATTATTGCACAATTTAAAACTTTTCAAAGCGAGAGATTTACTACTTACATAAATGACTAACAGGCTCATGATAACTTGAATCTGCCACACCAAACCATAATTTGGCGTGCAACCATACTCTCTCATCGTGGATGGGTGGAGGATAGAAGACCTGAAATAAAAGAATGTATTTCTTTCAACTAAATAATATAATGTACAATAAATTAAATAGTATATTGGTACTAGCTGGGATAGTGTCGAAAGTCCGAACAAAAGATTTTTGAAGAAAATGTTTGACTTACGGGATTTGTTTTCGATGGTTTTTGATAAAGTTGAATTGCAATTGGAATCAAAGTATCATCCATTCTTGAATAAAACAAAGCAAATGGACAAACCATAGGCTAAGAAAACAAAGTGCATTATGAATTTTAATTACAAAAGTTTAATTTTGAGCAAAATAAAAAAAATATGTTTTTACCATTCCTGTTTCTTCGACGGTATATTCTTCAAAGACTTCATAGTCAATATAAAATAGACGATCGTTATTCAATGCTTCTTCGAAAGACTTTCCTTCAAAAAAATGTTTGGCTATATTCTCTTTATCCTTAGCATCAATAGCAAAGCTAAAAAGTAAATTAAAAAGTTATGTTTCAAATCTAATATATCTAATATTTTAAGTTATTCTCAATGTATTGTTAGGGCGTAAGCCATAGATTTTTCAAGTCCGCGCTGAATTAAACGGAGTTAATCATTGCAATATTTAAATTTCAATGCAAGATATGTAGCCATA
>JAUBWS010059267.1:0-12232 GCA_032270445.1 Darlingtonia californica | reverse complement strand
AGTAACATTTTGCTTAGTGTAATTATAATGGTTATTGACTGAAACGTTCGAAACTGTTACTATTGACTGTACATGTAAAGTCTGTTGACAGTAACATTTTGCTTAGTGTAATTATAATGGTTATTGACTGAAACGTTCGAAACTGTTACTATTGACTGTACATGTAGATAAGACTAAAGTGAATACTCATATACTCATTAACTATGCATGATTTATAATGTTATGAATCACAATTTCCTATCCTCATCTAGGTATTTCATGGATTACTGAAAGCTCACGGACAAGAGGCGCGTGCTATTGTTCGTCAAGGTCTCGACATTTTGACACCTGTTATGCCAACAAGGATGGAGGACGGGTATGCAATGTTATCACATTGGACCAAGAAAATTATAGTGGAAGAGGGACACACCCTGAGTCAACTTGTTCATGTTCTGTGAGTTCTAAAAAGTTTTACTTACGTTTAGTTCAATTTAAGAATGTTTAAACCAAGGTACATTTAGGTTTTGGAAACTTAGGCTGGCTTGAGGTGTTTTTGTGTTTTTTTTCTCAGAAATTTCACGATATTCAACTTGATTGTGATTTTTTTTCGGAAGAAAAATTAACGTGAAAGAACTCTGCTGGGTAAAGTAAGTCAGACGCCGGGCAAATTTTTCGTTGGACAAAGGTGACGAAATTTCAATGTTTAAAAAACATGATTTTGAACAAAAATCACACGAATCATAGAATGAAAATTTGGGTGGTCAAACGTTTTCGTCGGACAAAATTTTCTTCATCACCTCCGGAAATTTTTGTCACAGAAAAAAAAGCTGATATACGAGCTGATATATTGCCAGATGTCCTCTATAGCATGCTGATGCCACAGAGTCGTTACTGAGTATCAAAAATTGATAAATGTGCTGACTCAGCAAAATTCTGCAATTTTTAGATTTTCTAAGTCAATAAGCCTCGCAACGACATATCGATTTTTTGATAGTACTCGGCTCACGTCAGCAGGAAATAGACAAAAATGACCGTTTTTGGACCTTAAATACTGATGTTTCAGCACGCCAAGGTCCAAATTTCACAAATGACCCCATTTTTCTTCTACTTTTTCCGCTCTATCTTATTTAAGTTTCAAAATTTCACTTCTAAAGGGGGGAGGACATTTCCCGTCCTACAGTACCTTAATATTCAGTAAATGACCAAGAAAATAATATTAGTTGGAATTTTGTGTTTCAGGCAATTGTTAGTTCGTCACCATACAGTGTACTACCCTGTACGAATGGACCTGGTCCAGCATATGATTAATTCAATGCAGCGTTTGGGATTTACACAGAGTGCGACTATCGAACATCGTAAATTAGCTGTTGATCTTGCTGAAGTCATCATTGAATGGGAAAAAAGAAGGTAAATACTATTTTACAGTGATGTAATTAGTGCCTTGCAATGCCCAGAGCCTTGCGATGACGTAGTTTTACAGTTGCGGTGGGCATTTATAATATTTGAATTACCATTTTATTACCGTTCTTTAGAATGCTTATGAAACTTCATTGTTTTTTATTAATTGTACAAATGATGTCATATTACATCTTACAAAATCTCTACAAGCCCCTATTTTTAACATTTACACGATTAATTACCTACGCCAACTATTTCAAACATCGAGTTGTGTGAACTTGAACCCACAAACTATTGTCTGTATTAAGTTATTTTACTATACAGTAAATATAGGACTGAAAAAAGGAAAATGATTTCACTAGTTAACTTTCAAGCACCGAGAAGCAGCTTCGAAGTTCATCTGTTTTGTTTTTCTTCGTACAATATCCTTTGTGATTATGACCTATACGTTGTACGAATGATTTTGTATCTGCTGAACTAATTTTTTTTATTTTTCCTCTTTCAAGATACAAAGATGCTCAAAGAACGGAAAGTCCTACAAATGTTGTTGGTGCTGCTATAAAGAAGCAAAACGGTGGAGAGACACCCTCTTCCACCATTGGTATCAAACGTTCTTCTTCAGATACAAACGAAGGAGCGTCGACTACAAAAAGAGCGAGAGTTTTGGGACAGGTACAGAAAATGCGCTTTGGGAGGTGACATTTATTTGTCATCTTTTGGTCATTACGTGAATAAAGTAGGAGCCGTGTGACTTTTTATGCGTAGTTATTATGAAGCGCGTAATTTGATTTGATTGATCAAATATGGGTTAAATGCAACAAATATTTAAAGATTTAAAGACATCAAATATTATACCTATGAAAATTCACGCGTGCGATTAATCTCGCTTCTAATCACAGAATGGCCTGCATGGTGTAGCAATGTTAATATACGGCCATCATCGGAAAGTCTTCATTACTTTAAGATTTCTCACAAGTCAAATTTTTTGTGGACATAAAAGAAAAATTTAAATGATTTGAAACTCATTTGAAACCCTATTTCTTTTCTTATAGCGTGGTGGTGCAGATAAGCTGGAGAACTTGAAGGCGATCTTTGAGAAAGTTGTGTACGATGCAGTTTGCAACTTCCTGTTTCGTGTAGCGTGTCAAGTGAATGATCAGTCAACGAGTGGCAATTCACCAGGGGAAGCACTCTCGAAACGTTGCTTCAAACTATTGCAACAATGTCTCAAGCCCTACTGTTGGCCAGATGCCGAACTACGAATCAACTGGTTGGATAAACTGTTTCTTATGCTTGATCAAACCAGCACAACAAACTTCGCAAACATCACAACAGCTTTAGAGATTCTCGCTTGGTTGTGCACAGTCCGTAATAAGCAGGACTTACTGACAATGTTCAAGGTCCTACAACGTGGTATAATAACCTGCATGAACAGTAGTAACACTAAAGTTGCGAAAGCTGCACATGGACTTTTGACAAAGCTCCTTGGTTTGTTCCCAATCGAATCAGGACCTAATGGAAACAAAGTGGACGAATTGGATAATCTCTACACTAATATTGGCAGTAGTATTTATGAGGGTCTTGTAAGTTACGAAACGAATTCGACAAGTACGGCTTTATACGGTCCTGTCATGTTACTGAAAGCCGCATGTGCGCAAAGTCCGAACTATTTGGATAAATTCCTGATCCACTTCATGAAAGCCATGCAGAAAATGCAGAAAGATCACGTAACCGGTCAAAGCGGTGGCGAAAGTGGAAATCTCACGGATATGTTGATTACATCGTTGGAGCTAGCTAAGACGAGATTAGCTGCAATGCACAGTGATATGAGAAAAGTTTTCTTGACCATCCTAACTACGCTGATAGAGAAATCACCTGAAGCCAAACTATTGAAAGCCATGATCAAAATGGTGGATGAATGGGTTCGAACGAAATTGGTCAGTATCAGCTAACTACTTATTGACATTCTAGAGTTATTTTTTGATTATTGTGTTTATGTTTAATGTAAATCGATAGCTTTGCGTCATTAAAAGCATCCATCTGTTGAGGTTGGTTCTTCTGCTTCTCGAATTTATTAGCCGTTTCGAATTAAAGCACGTAAACCTCAACAGTAATGATCTGTGAAATTAACAGCAAGAAGTCATTTCAACACAGATCTCCCAATAATCGGTTCGAATTGAATACCATATGATCATAAGCCCGACGCCTTAACCACTGAGCTAATGCTCCACCCCAATGTTCCGGTTGAAATCTAGAACTTGAAAAGGAGATTTCAAAGGACACAGATTACATAAAAATTTAGATATATGCTCTATTTTTCAGCCTCAAAATAATTTTGAGATGTTTTAAATTTGAAGCCCATATAAAAAAATATTAAAAATTAGCAAATACATCTTCCTTAGAATTCTTTTGACGTTCTTTTTAGGTACCTCAAAATCAAAACAACGTTCCTTCATTGCGTGAGAAATCTTTGTTGCTATACCGTATGATGTTGAACTTTGAGAAACGTTTTCCTGATGATTTGGAACTTCATGCACAGTTCTCAGAAATTGTTCATTATGTTTACAGGTAAGTGTCTTAAGAAACAATGTAATAGAAATTTGTTATCTATTTGTTATTATATTTGATTTCTATTTGTTATGCCGTTGATTTTCCGCTATAAAACTAATGTTGAGAGGCTTTGCGATGGGTTGGTGTTATGCCTATTGAAACGTAAATCTTAAATGAAATTGACCACCAGGTCAAGAGTTATGGTGTTTTTGAGTCACGTGGTTGTTGTTACTGAGCACTTTTCAGGCTAAAACCACAGAAAATTGATTTAGATGTACCTTTTGATCTACAAAAAGTGAGGTGATAAGATTTTTGCCAGATTTTTGCCCCCCCCCCCCCCTAACCGTTTAACGTCCATCAAAAAGCCTAACCGGAATAGGGTTAATAGGAATTTTTTGACCTTATCATATGTTTTTATTCTAGTGAGAAGTGTTTCACGAGTAGCGAGTTAACAGCTCGTCTAGAACCTGCATTCTTGGCTGGTCTTCGAAGTGTTAATCCAAGTATACGGACAAAATTTATGGACATCTTTAGCAAAAGTGTCCGTCGGCGTTTGTATGACCGCCTGATGTATATTGTCTCCACGCAAAATTGGGAACACATGGGCCATCATTACTGGATTAAGCAGTGTTTGGAACTGCTCTTGAACATAGTACAACCAGACCGTAAAATGATCTGCAGTAGCACATTCAGTAGACTACCTTCTTGTATGTCAGTACTCAGGCAATCACCTAACACAGACGGACAAAAGTTGGTTAAGCAAGTCAAAGAAGAGCTCGAGGCTTCAAAGAAAGTCAAAACTGAAAACACAAACGGATTAGATCCAAACATTAAGATCAAATCGGAACCTGTAGACGAAGTCATTTCCATGGAAACAACTGAAATAGCAGTAACCAAAGAAGAAGTTTTTGTGACGAAATACTTCGCTCTTGCCAACGATAGCAAAGAGATTCTACAGAAACTAAATGATGGCGTCAGTATTTCTTCAGATGATAATGAAACTGACTATGAATCGCTGCTGGACCAACTTGCGGAAATCCAGGGTGGCTTTTTAAAAGAGATCAATCAATGTACCATGGGTACTTTTGTTCATTCTGTGGCCCAACTATCACACCGGAGCACTATACTTGCGCACAAGATTTGGGTGGACCTCTTTCCACAGATGTGGGACCTCCTTGAAGAACGCCATCATACTATCCTTTCGGGTGAGCTTGGCCCATTCCTGTGTAGTGGAAGCCATATTTCGCAGACAGAAGGCTACCGAAGCTCAATCAACACTCTAGTTGAAGGAATGTCTAGATGTGACCCACCCATCCCTATTCGACCCATCGTTCTCAAATATCTTGGTAAAACACACAATCTATGGCACCAAGCAGCCCTGATTTTGGAAGGGATGGCTGTAGCATGCGATGATATGGTCTCAGTTAATCCACAATTACCATTGCAACAACCATGGCTGGATTTTGGTAAGTCAAGGCAAAATTCGAAACTTTTTCGATTGAATTGATTAATTAAACATCAATCGAACGAATAAATTTGATTACTTTGTTGGACTAAAAAATGTTGGACAAAAGTGACGAAAATTTTGTCCGACGAAAACGTTTGGCCACCAAAATGTTTTATTGCTTACTGAGATTTTTATTTATAATTAAAGTTTTTTAATAATTAAATTCTTTACGAAAAAATAAATTGCCCGACGAATACGTGTAATATATCTGACATTTTTTTGTCTGATAAGGTAAATTCGATTGACGTTAAATTGCGTACGAGTGACTACAACTGACATAGTTTGTATTACGATTGGAGAGGACGATAAAGATTCATTTTCTACTTTTTTTATTTAGGTTTATACGACGATGAGGTATCAGAGATCCCTTTTCAAGAAACATTTGATTCGCTCGCTGAAATGTACGAACTACTCAACGAAGATGATCTGGCATCAGGTCTTTGGCAACGCAAAGCTAAATTTCAAGAAACCATCACAGCTCTATCGTACGAACAGCAAGGCTTGTATGAATTAGCGCAAACTTCGTACGAAGGTGCCATGGCTAAAGCACGTGATCAAAGCAATAGTGGGAGACTGGATCCTAGGTTGCTGTCTGAATATCAGCTGTGGGAAGATCGATGGGTTAAATGTGCAAAGGAATTGGGGCAGTGGGATATTCTCATTGAATTTGGAAAAACAAAAGCCCAGTCCAATCCGTTCATCGTACTTGAAAGTGCGTGGCGTATACCCGACTGGCAAATAATGAAAGAGGCGCTTACTCAGGTAATATTTATTTATATTTTAACTGGTCCCAGTTTTCAAGGACCATCAACCTTTTGCAAAGTGACTAAGGCACTGAAATTAGGACCCCAGAGTACAATGCATTGAATAGGTTTTCAGTAGTGAAAATATCACTGTTTTGTTTATAAGACCCCTTGTATAAAGTTTTTTTATAAAGTGAATGTATAAAGGAATGATCTGATTATTTACCCATGCTAGCCTCTTCATTTCTTTCATGAACGGAGGGTTCTGCCTTCCCAGAAATACCTGATGGTAAATCTCACTACCGAAAGCCTCGCAAGGGAACCGAACTCGGGACTCCAGTTTAAACGTCCATCGCTTTAACCACTATGCCATCACGGCTCCACAATCACCAAAGTCTTAATCCTAACCCTTATGATTTTCAATAGGTTGAAGTAAGTTTCCCAGAATCAATGGCATATCAAATGACTTTATATCGTGGTTACTTAACCATATGTCATCCTGAAGACCAGAACCTCAGCAACGTCGAAAAACTGGTCGATACAGCGTCCACACAAGCTATACGACAATGGCGTAAACTGCCGCAAATTGTTTCGGCAATGCACACCAATATATTACGCGCCGCTCAGCAGATTATCGAGCTTCAAGAAGCCTCGCAGTTGCATATTGGCTTACAACAATCAAATATTGGGCGTATTACAAGTCTCCATGATATGAAAGCGACTGTCAAGACTTGGCGAAATCGCTTACCGCTGCAGGTAAGATAAAAATTGGGTGCTGGTCTCTTTAGTTAATCAATACGGGTACTTCATAACCACACATTGTTAATTTCTAGTAACAAAAAGAAAAAATGTCAATTTCACAGCAAAATTATTATTAAATATTCTCTCGGTTTTTGTGCTTGGCTTTCTAAGATTTGGTAGGGACAAAATTTTTGATTTGATTTTAATATTTGACGGTACGAAAACTACTTTGACACCATGAAAAAGCAAAGGGAAAAGAAGTCGAAATTAGGCTGAAAGACACCCTATTACAATATCATTTCAAAGCTTCCAAATTCTAGTCACTAATATTGGAAGGCGAAATCCTTAGAAATGCTATGATTTAGTTAGTCAGATCCAAATAGTGGAAAGATTGTGGGAAACATTCATATTAACTGTCCAAAGGTTTACAAGTAATTTTCAACATTTGTACGTGTAGGTACTTCTATTTTACAAACTTTGTACGTTCAGGTATTTCTGAATAAAATATGGACTAACATTTGATGACAAAGACCTTAAACAATTTGCAATTAGACAGAACTGTTTTGTTCGTTTAAAAAAAGCAAGTTGTCAGTTTGTGTCTAGTCTAAATTGTATGGCGTATATATTTTTTGTGCGTTATGGATTATTACATTTTATATCACATACTGAAACATTTAACCGTGCACGCAAATGTTCTTGCGTAAAAGTTTGGATACATGAAAAATTGACATACACTACATATACTATATGATTTGCTTACCCCTACTATTCATATTAACAGTGCGATTCATTGGTGCATTGGTCAGATATTTTCATGTGGCGACATCACCATTATCAGGCTATCGTTGCAGCCTATGAGAATCTGTCCAGTCAACTTTCAAGCGAGACGCAGTCTAGTAATCATGCCATGTTGGGTAAGCGAGTTTTTTCGTTAGCGTACGATGTTTGTAGTGTGTTTCTATGCGGGAAGATTCTCACTTGAAAAACTTATTAACTCCTTCGGAAAAGCAAGCGATATGCTGCTCACCTAAAATAAGATTTCCTTGTCATTCGCACATTTGTTTTCTGTGTTTCATAGATTGAACGATCGAACGCTTTAACCCTATTTCACATTTTTTGTTGATAGCGTTTTTGGAAAATTACTATAATACTGATTTTAAGTGACTTTTCTTAAAATTTATTGCGGAAAAATTTTGATTCATAAAATAGCATTTAGGCGTATAAGAATAAAGCCAAGTACGGCTCCGAGAAAGATTTATTGTTTTATTGTAATTTTGGCTACGTTCAATCGACAATATTTTTGATAATCGAATCAGTTTGGAAGAAGAAGAACGCCAACAGATTTTGTATTGATTAGTCGAAAAATGTGTATGCTATAGATATGGTCGAAGTGGCTTTTTTCATAACCCAATGTAACTTAGTAGACCAACAGAATTCGTCTTGATCAGCCTGAAAAGGTGTATGATATAGAAAGGTTTTGTTTCATACCTGTATATTGTATTTTCTGTATGTTTAATAGGCGTGCACGCTTCAGCTTGGTCAATTATATATTACGGATATATAGCACGAAAACATGGGCTCACTGGTGTTTGCTTGGACTCGCTTAGCCGAATCCATACAATACCTAGTGTACCTATTGTTGATTGTTTTCAAAAAATTCGTCAGCAAGTCAAATGCTATTTGCAAATGGCTGGTGAGTAGTGACAATTTTTTCTTTTTCTAAGAGGTCAACTCATTCTTTTTTGGTGTAAAGGCATTTGTGTGAATAAAAAATGGAATAGATTTGAACACTTTTTTTTGTCTTGATAGGGGAAATTGATTTTTAGTTTCCACACCCGTTTTCTTTTCAGATTAAATGTAGCACTTTGAAGCCGTGATTAGGAAACAAGGACCTGATCTTATACATTATAAATTCTCATTGAAACTGAAGAGATTAAAGATATCTATATAACTTCAGAGAGATTACTAGACACACTGTTATAAAGTGTTCAGTGAAACATACCAAATTAGCTGTTTAATTGTTAGGGTTTAAGTGAACTTCCAGAAAAGCATTACAAGATCCTTGTTTAAACTCTGTTTAATCTGGCAATATTTATAAACGCTTGTTAGTGAGAAGCTATAAAACCAGCCTACTGATCTAATAACCTAATATATTCGATAAAGCAGCTCTAAGACACCTTTCCTGATGTTTTAGCATGTCAAGCCTCCCTTTGAAAGTTGCCTAGACAACGAACTCTCAAATGTAATATTGCAGTGATTTTCTCTTCATATTGCTTCGTTTAGCAGTCGGTTGCCTTACCTTAATTTGATTGATAATGGTGGGTCATCCTAAAATTATCACCGGAATTGCTTATAAATGTGCACTGTATTTAGTGTTTTTCTATTTGTTTTTCTTCAAAGGAGTAATGGGAAAGCAAGAGTTACAAGAAGGATTGGAAGTCATCGAATCTACAAATCTTCGTTATTTCTCCAAAGAGATGACAGCCGAATTTTTCGCATTAAAGGGGATGTTTTTAGCGCAGGTGGGGCGCTCTGAAGAAGCCAACAAAGCCTTTTCAGAGGCGGTTCAAATGCATGACACTTTAGTTAAAGCTTGGGCCCTGTGGGGTGATTACCTGGATAATCTTTTCGTTAAAGAAAGGACTATTACGTTAGGGGTTTATTCATTGATATGTTATTTACACGCGTGTCGTAGTAACCACGAAACGAAATGTCGTAAATATCTCGCACGTTCGCTGTGGTTACTCACTTACGACGATGAAAAAGGCAGTCTTGCCGAAACGCTCGAAAAATATTGTGTCGGGGTCCATCCTGCGCATTGGTTACCATGGATACCGCAATTATTGACATGTCTGGTGAGAAATGAAGGACAACACGTTCTGAATCTGATCTTTTCGATCGGACGTGTGTATCCGCAAGCGGTATACTTCCCTATCCGGACATTATACCTGACTTTGAAAATTGAACAACGAGAGAAATACAAGCTCGGGTTGGCTCAAAGCGGAAAAATTCCGACGTCTTCAACTTTGTCTAAAGGAACGACCGACTCTAAAAAACTGGTATCGACTTCAACGACTGGCACGACTGCCACAACACCTAATACGACAACAACAACTTCAATGACGACAGCGGCAACAAATAGTATCCCAACACCTGCTGCTCTAGCCGCTAAGGTAGGTTTTTGTTTTCGTTTTTCAATGTTTTGTTGCTTAGCCGCAAATGGTATTATTAACCAAGTCTTTTTAGTGCCAGAGCCCACTTTGACTTTCATTCGTAACATATTATATAACGATGACACGCGATGTAATAGTTACGAAAGGCCGCAATCAATAACTCAAGAAATCCACTGATTCTAAAGGAATTCAAAAATCTCGTTTCGATACATCATGTCGACCTCATTCCCACCGCTCTTTTTTGATATGTTGCTGCCGGCACCAACCTTACGCAGCTTCGTCAGCCAACGGTGAATATTTTGGCCAAATTAAGCTTTCCCAAAAAAACGAAAATGGGGCAAAAATAAGTTACTATCCTGAAAAAAAGTATATTTCAAAATGTTACCTACAGAACTTAAGAAATATTATACTTTCTCAACATAAAACAGGATATATGAAGGATTTTAACAAAAAAGGGAGCGAATTGAGTGACAAGCAGGGGAAACCCAAAATCAGCGAAGGTATCAATAGCGAAACCTGCCTGGTCAACACTTAAAAAGATAGAAGGGAAACTTAGTAACAAGTAATGTGCGGTTATTGAAGATCTGTTTTCCATAATTGAATAAAGGTTAAGGGCTCCTTATTCCAGGTGCTAACAACAATGCTATCAAAATTGATGAAAACAATTATGTGACCATCATTAATAAGGCATCAAAGCTGCAAACTCTTAAAGACTTAAATTTCAATCAAACTTAAAGCCCTGTAGAAACACTGAAATTATCTAAGAGCTCAAAACATCTTTTTATGTAAAGTACTGACATAGTTATAGCCACAAAACTTCATTCCAATAAAACATTTTTAGGGGTCTAGAAACGAATAGCTTTTTTTGAAAATTAGTTGCGAAAATTACGGACTTTTGCCTTGCCTTCAGACAGCGTCTTTACCTAAGCAAGGCAAGCTCTGATAGTCCTTAAGATGTACTATCAGCATAAAAAAAACATTTATGTGACGTCCTACCGATTTTTAAAAATCAGCTTGGAAATTGTGAAAATAATCAATAGTTGATATTAGAATTTTCTCTGTAATTTTTTAGGACGTAAGTTTTATTTTTAAATTAGATTTTCATCCTTTTTTATTTAAAGTTTCCAGTAAGTGACGATAAATTTCTCTGTTGTCTCCTGATTAAATCATCTTTGCGAAATAATCTTTTTTTTACAAGTTCACCTACCTAGAAAAGCATTTCAACGGGTTCAAAACACCGCAAAAACAGGGCAGAAATAACCTTGCCGGAATTTGGCTACTGGGGCATAAATAAGCAATTTTGACCAGATTATTCACCGTTTTCGTCAGCATATGTGAAAGAGAAAAGAAATATTGAAAACAAAGTTTGAAGTAAAAGACATGTCATCGGACAAAACTAAGTCACATATAAGCGATTTATAGAGAAGGAACGAAATGATATGGAAATTTAAACTTTCAACAATCAAATTTTCTATTTAGGTTTCGACAGCTAGTGTTGTAAGCAATGGTTCACCCAATTCAATCAATCCGATTCCATCCACGACACTTACTACTTCCGCTTCTAACACACCACCATCCACATCAACCAATAGCTCCACATCCACATCGAACACCACCTCAACAGGTTTGTTTTGATTTTCACATTTGTCGCACGAAAATTAATCGTGTCATTACCATCATAGCCTTTCCGGGTTCTTCGCGGTTTATTGTGAAACGACAAAATTATTATTATAAAATTTATGATCAACATATATTTTCACAAATTCTAAATTCTAGTTCCAAATATATTTTCACTAATTCTGAATTCTAATTCCAAATATATTTTCACTAATTCTGTGAAAGCAGCGCAAAAGGTTTTAATTTAAGCATTGCCTTGCTGCACCTCGCTCATTCCCGTTGGTTTTTAATTTCGAATTTTGACTCTCCAAAACAATTATAACAAGTAATTCTTAATAGTTCGACTTTCACGATTTTTATTAACCTGTTGTTGGCATACTAATTATAGTGTTCGCAAACAGTACGGGAGGTCGGGGTTCAATCCCAAGGCAAGCCATACCAAAGATTAAAAAATAGCCAAATGGCGAAAAACGGTAGCAGCAAAAAAGCAACAATAGCTTATTTTCAACTTTTCATTGACGGTT
>JAUBWS010059256.1:3476-15927 GCA_032270445.1 Darlingtonia californica | reverse complement strand
AGGAAATATGACATTTTCTGAATTTCCCATATGGGAAAGTTGGCTTTTTGCCCAGTGGTAACTACATGCTTATAATTAATGTTGTGAGCTCTTACCGCTCTTATTGCTGTTGACAGACAAAACTGTCGATCCTCAGACAGCTTTACCACGTGTGGCATACCTTTGATTAATTTACGTTTTTTCGGTTCACAAGCTCACAAATTTTGTGACTTAGCTTATTAACAATCCTACACTTGCAACTAATTTTTATTCTAGCCTGCTGCCTTAACTTCCCGAAACATATTGTTTTGATGTTATGTGGTCTCTTGAGGGTTACAGGTGCAGACCCATTTCAGCCATAAAAAGACTCGTACTTTCATCTTTTCATAAAAACTTAGAATTCTATTTTACTTAGTATTTATAGCCTTTGGAAAAAACTTTTAGGTTTAGTTCCGTGGCAACAAAGAACAAGTGTTTTGATTCATCTCATGAGAGTAAAATCCTTTGATAACTTTTGTGAGTATAAAGAGCTTTTAAATTTACCTAGCATTTCGTTGATCTCCTGTTCAGTCATCGTATCTAAAAGAAACAAGTTGATAGCAGCATTAGAGCAATTTGGTTTAGACTTATCAATATCAAATAAACAATTCGTTTCGATAATTTATCCAGGATAACGTCTTCCCAGTTCTCTATGAACTGCTGTCAAACGTTGCTGCATTCCTGTAAACACCTACTTTCGTAAGAGAGGGTAAAAAGTGATTGGCAAATTTCTTGTACAATTTGCGAAGGTGTCTAAGGTTCAGCATTGACACACAGGTACTCAATACTATTGCTTTCCTAAATTAAGAACTAGAAGATGATGATATATACAACATCTGGTAAAAATCTTTTCAGTTTTCTTCACTTTGAAAATTGACCTTCATTCAGAAAGTTAAACTGTTAAACGCGTTAAATTTTCCACATTTTGTAAGTAATGTATAGGTTTCGTTCAAATTCACTAAGCAAAACGAATTAAGCTTGATTTTGAACAAGATGTAAGAGACAAATACCAGAATCCTTTGACTTCTTGTTGTTAATGTCATCGTCAAGTTCTTCTGGTGATACTAATAATATGCAAGCAATGAATTAATACATTTTGACCTTACAATATTCAGTTTTCTGTTTCAAAAGTTTCTTTAGAATCGCTCAAGATAGTCAAATAGGCTACTTGTCAACTTTCAAGTCATTTCGAGGTTCAGTTCAAGTTTATAAGCAATTATGTGATTTCGGATTTGCTGTTTTATGCCAGTGACCTTAAATCTACCGGTAAAGGTAAAAATATTTTATTAAATTTATTGAAAATGTTTGAAGAATAAAATTTTAGAAAAATTCAGCAAATATAGGCTCAAAAGCAAAAGCGGTTACCTTACAGCGGAGAAAAAACCGACAGAGGGCTAAATGAGCCCCCCCCCCCCCCCCTCCGGGGTAGGTAGGGTTAAAAAAGTCATTGACTGCACATTTATAAAGTACTAGATACAGTTTATCGATTCCATATACGTGAGAGGCTATCATTGTAATTTTGAGTATTTGGTATTAGTACAACTAAATCAGAGTTCATTTAGTTGTTTCAAATGAAATACTCTTGGCAACTTGGCCCTATAATATATTGAATTAAATAGTTTTTAAGGAACGTAATATTTAATGAGTTTTTGTACATCATCACCGTTGGGTTCAAGTCTAGTCGGTTTAGTAGATTTTACTTATCTGGCTGGTTATCAGTGTTAAGCTAGCTTTAACTTAAGTTTTTAAATTTAAATGATTTTAGTGACAGGAAGATATAGAAAAAAAATTGATTTCCACGGAGCTTTTTTCGCATTGTTGAACCTACCTGAATCAGCATCAATAGTTTTTATCTCATCAAAACAGCTTATAACGTGGAGCAATGAATATAACAACAGATATTTGTTTAGGCAGCCAAGAAAATATTTGTACTTCATTTAAATCAAATGTCACTGAAAAAGCTAACGTAGCTAACTTTTTCAGAAAAACATTTTCACGCCGTGAATATAATTATTTTTCGAAATAAGCCCAATCTTTTGATTTTACAACTTTGAAGAATATAGACACAGCTACACTTTTCATCGTTTCTTGTATATCAATAAACTTCCTGCCTAATGGATCAATGTATGATCAAAAAATTTGTGTAGCTATGTCGTCACCATTAACACCCATATTGACCAACTTGCTTAAAGGTAAATATTAAAAATGTTGAATACGACTGCATTATCTAGAAAAAACCATTATGGCTTGCGTTTTTTTCGATGGCTGTGGAGCCAAACTTAGTGGTTCAGGCATGAAACACGTAAAATTAGGCTCCAAATTCGACTCCGTTTCAAAGCTTGGTGAAATTTGCCAATTGTGAAGCCGCTTTAAAATATTTCTTTCACTATGGAAAAATTAGCCTTCTTTCTCAATGATAATACAAATTATATGTTGCAAATATCTATTTATCAAAAATCTAATCTACGTACATGGTAAATTTTTACCTTTAACATAAAATTTGCAGAAGCCTTGGATGGATCCTCGTCTTCAAATATTTGGTACAAATTTGACGATATGAAATCAGACATCTACATTGCATAGTTCGACAGCGGAATAAATGCCCTTACATTGCAATTTCTATAGTAAATTTTTGTACCCTTTAGTGAACCGAAATACGCACTTACTTTTCAGATGGTCGTTTTTAAAATCTTAAAGTGCGTTTAGTTAAAGGCGGGTCCTTTCAGTGCATTTTGCTGACGTGAAAAGATAGAATCTTAGGAACTGCACATACACAAACGCATGAACATATGAGTTAAGTGTTGATTCTTATATATATCATCCGGGTGTAAGACACTCCCTGTTCTCAAAAAAAACCTTTGAAAATATTTCCCTTTTTAGAATTTTTTAGTCACGATGATGTTTCTGTCATCTCTGATAGGAGGTATTTCTGGTATCTGCCGCTTAGGCAGGAACTGATTTAGAGTAAACCAGTATGCCATAGGCCTAATCAAAGATATATAATCAAAGGATAGGAAACAATTAATGATCTTTTGTAATTAGGTTTGATGTGCATTGTTTTACAAAAGTACGCACTTTTATTGTAAAACTACAATAGAATCGCCAATCAAAATAAGCGATTCTATTTGACATCTTTCCAAAAGTTCCCACAAATCTAACAATGGAAAATTGACTGGCAAATGTCATACTATTGCGGTCTTCTATATGCGTTCTTTTGAAGACTTTTCAAATTTGAGATATTTTCATGTTTTTGTTTTAATTAAGCCATGGAAATAGATCATTACTGTAAAAGCTTTCTTTTGTCAAAAAATTAGAGGCATCATAAAGTGTCTGTTTGGAAATAAATTTGCGTGCGAAAGCTAATCCCATATTGGTTTTTTCCTCTCTCTTGTTGAGTACAGCAATGAACAAAATATAGTAATTTTTTTCATCCCTTTTAATTGCTTTGAATACGTCAAAGCTCTTACCTACGATTGAAGCCGATTTTTAAAGAGTATAACTTTATTATTTACTTTGCATTGTTACTTTAACATATAATGTTTCGTATTTTTGTATTATATATTCTTGGCCTAATATTTGAGTCATTTAATGTATTGGCAAACCTAGTGAAATAACCGTCTTTTACATTTTCAATAGCAAACTTACATTGCACGGTAATTTCACAAAGAAATTGACGATTGTGAAGATCACGGCCATTTTGAACATAACATTTGTAAGCCTTAACTTGAGGACCATTCTCCTTACCTCAGGTGTCATACATAACGTATCATTAATTCTGACAGTAATGACTTTTTTGAGCAAAAGGTTAAGAAAAAAACATTAAGACACATTCAGTCAAAAAAGAAGGCTTTTAATGGCTTAATTCTGTAAATGCTCTATCCATAGGCGCAGGAGCCTGGGAAAATTGACATTTTTGGGCAACAATCATCAAAAACTTTGGGCATCCGGACATAACTATTTTCGGTTTTTTTACCATTTTTTTAAATCGAGCATTGGATTTTTGATTTATAAGTTGAACAGTTGCATCTATATCTGGATTTTTTTACTCGTTATCTTTTATTGTTGATTCTACCTCTATATCTTATATTGGAAAAGCAACGTTTGGACTTGCTGTATCTCTCTTATGGAAATTGGGAATTTTATCCAGATAAATAATTCGTAATGTTAACATCATCTCAATCATTTCTTAGATTCTTTACTGATATCAATTTTCTAAAAAAATGAGCCTTTAGAAGTCTACTGCATACAAAAAATGCCCGTGACAGTGAATAATTCTCTGAATAACATTACTTCTTAGCCATCGCTTAATATTAATTTTGTCTAAAAGTTACAGCGTAGCAGGGAGACACCGACAACAAATGTTGTCACCTTACATTATATGATTCGCAAAAAGTAGATTTACTATGTACTGTACAAACCAGTCTTCTGCAGTTCCTTAGTGTGCCATTACAATTACTGAGATGGAAAGAAGGAAAGAAAATAATACAAAACAACATATCGTTTTGTTATTAATTCAATTTACAATTCCTTTTTATTGCTAATATTAATTGGCTCAAAAATTCAGTTTATTTATGGCCCGTTACGGTCGTTAAAACAGTGGTGGAAAATAGCCATCTTTTGCTTGAAATTTTTGTCACAGAAAATGAAATATTGATGGATATGCTTGAAAAAGTCCATTAAAAAGCGTCACTAGATTTTTTTGTCAACGGCCCCCTATTCAATTTCTTATTCTGAATTTCATATATCTGAAATCAGTCAAGAATTCATTTTTCATTCTTCACTGAAAAATGACATGATATCTTTTGGAAGTAAAGCTAGAGCTAGATTTGACTTAGAATATAAAAAATTTTCATTCTATCGTCCAGTTTTCTTTCCGTTGTGTTGTCATCTTATCATAGGATTCCATTAAAGGTCGATGAGGTTTGACAAAAAAGGTAAAGAAACAAATAATTAGTGTAGTAAAAATACAACATCGTAAACATATCATTAAAATATCATTACTCATTAAAACTATTAGCACCAATAAGGGAAGTGTAATACTACTGACAAGGTTTAAGTATGATACAATTTCACCTCATTAACTACTTGTATGCACAAAAGTGAAAATTATTTTTAAATTCATGGCGACTTTTCGTACTAATCAAAAAAACCCCTAATATTGATGATAAATGAATGCTTTAAAGTCTCCTGCACTCATAAAATTTGTAAATTAGAAATAGGGTAGGGATCAAGGAAGAGAAAAAATACCTTGAAAAATAAGCAGATTGAGTTAAGAGTTAAGAGTGTTCAAACCAAGGTTCTAGCTGGAAAAAAACATTCTGCAAAATTCTTTAGGTATTCTTACAACCAAAGCCCTATTTTGCAATATATATTCAGCCATGTCGTTGAAGAGCAAAAATGGTAACAGCATTTCAAACATCAAACAATGCAGAAATACCGACAAAAACACGTCAAACGCTTGTGTACATCTTCATCAACTGACAAATCCACTCAAGATGGTACAGATTAGTATCTAAACGAGTTAAGTCCTCGATATTTTGGACACGGTGGTGGATAATATGCTTCTTTTAGCTACACATGGAATATTGAAGTAATTGATACAAAATCCGATACTGTTTCCGACATGAACTGGGTAGCAAATCTGGTAAAGCGCTCACCTCAACCTCGTACAGTATGGAAAAAATCCACAAAAAATCAAAAAAATCACAAATAATGTTACATGCCAAATACAAATAAAAACCACAAAGAAATCAAAAGAAGAATCAAAGCAAGGTTTACACGCTGCGATTGTCGGCTACGACGTCGGAAAATCTGCACACAGTCCACAGACATTTTCAGTGTCGTGAGAGTCTGACGACATAAAAACCGTAAATCGGCTTTTCGTTTACATTAGCCGACGCCTTTTGTAAGGTGATATCGTAGCCGACGATCGCAGCGTGTAAACCTCGCTTAAGAATATAAAAAAATCTCGTACGCCTACATTGGAACCGGATTAGTAACAGAATAACAGCAGCAATATAAGAGCAAAGGATTTGAGTTGCATGTAGCAGTAGTGGTATATTATAGGTCGTCATGACTGCATGGTCAAGGTGCTAGACGCATGAACCGAAGTCGCGACATCAACTCCTTTGTGAGGTTTTCCGTAGTGAAATTTTGCCAATTGCTTTTAATTCTGCATTGCACACTGAAGGGCTTCTAGGAAGGCAGAACCATCATCATTGATAATAGTTCATGAAGAATTGAAAAGGTTATCCTTGGTAAATAATCAACTAATTCATTCAATGTGAAATTTTACACAGACATACTTGCTTTTATCCCTTGAGGCGCGCACAATTTCAAGAGGAATAACGCTTCTGAAACTTTAAGATTTTATTTTTGGACTTTAATAATAGAATCAACTTAGGTATCAAATATCTTTAAACTGTTAGGAGCCACAGGTACTTACTACGGTTGCTACAATTACGGTTACGTTTGACACAGATTCAAAGTATCCAATGATCTGCTTGACTACTAAACTATTTACATTTTACGTGAAATATGGAAACTAAAGTAAATTTGAACTTTCGCTTCCTAGAAGGCCGCCAAAACTTTTTAATGACTTTATGATAAGTGTTACTGTCTAGGATATTGACTATTTTTTATCTGATCAAAGTTTTCATTTCCTTATCAGTTCTGCATACCTAATATCCTCGATAGACATCATTTTTAATTAATTTGTGACGAAAGAAATAAAGAATTTCATCTGATTAGCTTTAAGATCGTCTGTTTCTGAATAAGTCTAATCATATGTAAATTAGTTTTTATAATCAGTATTTTCCACGATTTATTTATTTATCATTTGATACTTGCTTCATCTGCAGTAATCCTAAAAAACTGATTATGTAATGTAATGTGTAAGGTAATGTAATCAATAGTTTTACGTTATCAGAGGCTTCCATTCACTAAGGTTGGTTCTTCTGCCCCTCGGACGCACTAGCGCTTCAGTTTGAACCACCTAAACATCAACATTAACGACTTCGCGATAACTTGTGAAATCAACAGTGAGCGGTCACTTCACCACATATGCTCAAATGGCCGGCTCAAACCTATAACCGTCGGATCACGACAATTTCATTTTATCATTATCATATTTTTCAATAACCGAGAGTCTACTGTATGATTTTATGAACCGTAATTAAAATGACGAAATGGAGCAGTGGCTCAGTGCGACGCCTTAACCACTGAGCCATTTTTTCTTTCAATCACACTAATACATCAAATTACTGGTATAATTATTCATATAGTAGATGCTTATCCCTATTCAACCTGGGGGATATTTTCCTCCCCTATGAGTTTTTCCTAAATTACTTGAGAAATAAAAAATTCATTAACTTGAAACTTTTAGACATTAAAAATAATCTTCCTTTACATATAGTACTATAGTAGTTCGGAATATACTCTCCGAAAAGATTAAGTCATTTTACTTAATATTTATAAAATTATGCTGAACCAAAGATGAACCAGCCAGGTGTAAAAATGCAAGTAATTTTAAATTGCCATATTTCTTTACTAAATTATCATTTTTACTCGAAACTTACACAAGTTGTTTATCTTACTAATGTGACCATATTTAATTAAGATGTTTTTATGATGACTTCATTTTTCTATAATGACGCCATAAAAAATAAACAAGGGGGGGGGGGGTGAAAATATCAATTTTCATCACCGTTTCTCATTATCGCGAACTGTTCTGTTCTTTCTTCATTCACAACAAAGTCCCATTGACCTAGTTTTGTTGGAAGAGATGTTTTTGCGTGTTCGATATTCCTCAGATCATGTTGATGTTGATTTCTTCGTTTTTATCTGCATATGCATGATCGTATTCAATATGCGTTTGGGGGTCTTGCGATGTTGTTGCAATAATCTTAATTGTTGTGCTCTTCATTGATTAGCGCCTTCGTAAGGTTTTAGATTAAAAAAATTCGCACTGAGACAATCATCTTGTGGTACACCAGTATCTGTCATGAATGCTTCACTCTTTTCATTTCCGCAGCGAATCTGTAGTTGGGTATTAACCCTAACTGTACTGGGATTTTTTGACTTCAGCAGTACTGGGGGCTAGTAGACCCGCGGGCAATATCTCTGGATAGCATAATGACATAAACTTGAAATTTAATAAGAAGTTGGTCCTCAATAAAAGTAGTCATCATATAGAAAAGTACAGAGAAAATAATTATACTTGCTTAAAATCGCCATATCTTCCCAAGAAAAACAGCTTTTTCTATTCTGTTTTCACATTTAGAAAGCTAAAAGGATAAGCTTTCATAGTTAAATGATCAGAATTGAGAAAAAAATAAAGTTCTGGCCATCTATAGCGCGCCAGAAACATCAAAATTATTTTTTTTTGATTTTGCCGTGTCATATTGAAAATATAACTGATGAATGTCAAATTGATGACGTCAGCAGATTCTATTTGATGATATACAACTAATGTCAAAGTTTCATGGCAATATCTTTTGTCTATCAAAAGTTATGTGTTGTTTAAGATTTGCAGAATTTACAGTAAAATATGTTACTGTTGTCACCTTGGGTTCAATAATTGACCATAACTAAACAAATAATTATGATACACATTTGAAACTTTGGAAATATCTTTCCAATGAGATTTTATTAAAAGTCAAAAAGTTTCAAGTTCGTAGAGTTTTTCGTCTTGGAAATATTTTCCCTGGAAAAAGACTCAGAGCTTTTGAAAATTCTTTCAATATTGGGTTTTTCCAGAAAAAATCTGTTCACCCTATGTTGAGGATATGGACTTAAACGGAAAATATCATGACCCCTGGATGTCCAAAAATAGTAACTCAACCCCCTGGATTTGTACTATTTTCACATTGAGACATCCATTTTTTGTAAATTTTGACAGGTGAGACTCCTAGGAAATCCGTTTTTTAGCAAAGCATCACCCCCTGGAGGTCCAAAATTTGTGACAGTGAGACCCCCTGGATGTCCGATATCCTCAACATAGGGTATATAGTTTTTTTCTGGAAAAGCCCATTAACAAGCAAAATTAGTAGATGGATTCGGAAGTTTATTGATGTTATTGCTTTTTCTGACAGGATTTTTGCCGCAAACACGTGTTCCGTTGTACTTCTTCCCGCTCTGTATGTTACTTGAGATGGTGGGATTTCAGCATTCAGTCTATCAACTATACGATTTTCATAAATGGCTAGGATCTTTCGTACCATAGATACTAATGTGATAATACAAAGATTTTAAACGGGTCCTTCCGGCTTTCCGGATTTTGTAGAGGTGTTATAATCCCTAGTGTCAATTCTGTTGGATACTCTCCAGTTTCTGATATCTTGTTTTACATAGCAGCTGTCAGTTCGTGGAGAATATTTGGAGCAGACTTCAGCATCTCAGCTTTTATTACAGCTTATTTATCATCTCCAGCACTTCTGTTGTTACGCAGATCTGTAATGACTTTTTCAACCTCTGTGGCGGTAAACTGCTGACGCTGGTATGGCTCTATGTTGGTATTACTTAGAGAAGTGTTTTTGCAGAAATGATCTTTGAAGTGTGTCGCAAATGATCTCTGCTTGCTCTTTCATTAATGGTGTATCCTCCGTTTACAGTTTTGATCAGTAGTAGTGGTTTTGGCTTATTGCGTTGGATTTCTTTCATTCCACTAAACATCCTTGGTGAGTCGTTTTTACTGCTTTCGATATCTCTCAGACGGCTTTCGATTTTTTTTCTCTTCTTCTTTGTTCATCTTTAGCTAGATTTCTTTCATAATTTTATTTCGGTCTTATCTGAGTCTGCGTCTTTTGTTTGCGTCTAAGCAGTATTCGATGTTTAGTCTAATGGACTTTTGTTTCTCAGATAGCTAAGCGATTTTTTCGTTTACGTAGTAGCGATGTTTTATGATAGGAATATAAGAACGTTTCATGTTGAATGTCATCATTACAAGTTTGTGATCGGATGCGTCATTATTCCTCCATATAATCTTGCGTTATCTATTCAAGTTATTAGTTTCTTCTATTTCTTCGAGGTGTTTCGGATGAAACGTTGTTCTATGTTCTGAACTGTGTTTAAAGAACGTGTTAATCAGCTTTAGGTTGTTGGAGCTAGCAAAGTTCAGTAAATAGGTTCCATTGGTATTCAGTTGTCCTTTGCCATATTTCCCGATTGTTGAGTATATTTTGTTTTTCGTTGCGCTACTTCAGTTTTTGCATTATCAGCCACTATCACGATATTTCTGTTACTGATAATTTGTAGGACACTGTCTAGTTTGGTATAAAAGTTTTCTCTGGTTTCGGGATGTTTTTCGCTTTTGTTTAACTCTATTCAGCCTAGGCTTTAAAGGGTGGTTCAGGCCTAGAGTTAATAACTTTTTACAGGCTACTCTTTTAGCGCTGAAATTTTGTGACTTTTTGGGAAATTTATTTGCAAAAGTTGTAATGAAAAAATATTTGCGAAATATTATGTCAATATGGCGGCATGATCAAAGATTGGCAAGTAGTGTCCAAGATATCAAAATTTTTTGGGGAAAAAATTTTCCCTAGGCCGAATAGGGTTAAATTAGGTGCGAATACACCTTATAATGTCTACTTTCAAGTCACTGTTGATTTTTATCCTCATTTTGAGTATTCTATAGCATACCGGGTGAAATTCTGCATTGACATTTGACGGTAGGATGATACTGACACCCTTGACAATCTTGCCAGTCACTATGGTTTACCAAATACAAGTGGCTTGATTACGATGAAATTAAGGACTGTGTAACATGCTTCGTATGTAAAAAACATTCTTACAATTTAAAGGAAGAAAAAATCAACGATGCTTTTGTGAGCATACTGGATTATGTAATTGGATAAAGGCCTTGAGCATGTTCAAAGAGCATCAAAATTCGAAATTTCATGTCGTAGCTTTGAGTTTTGCATTTGTTGTCCCGAAATGTGGCAATATTATAGAGATGACAAATGAAAGCTTAAAAATCAAGATGGCGGAGAACAGGAAATGCCTATTAAAGATAATCAAAACTGTGCAATTTCTCGGTCGTCCGGGACTGGCTTTGTGAAGAAAAAAAAATGATGAAAACTTTAACTTTTGGCAGCTGTTAAAATTGAGAACCAAACATTTTACTAAGCTGAAGCGGTGGCTTGAAAAGAATACTGAAAATTATACTTCGCAAGATATTCAAAACGAGATGCTTGTACTGATGGCACACCAAATAATTCATGATTTGTCTGATGAAGTCAAGAGTACATTTTTTGCTACGATATGTGACAAGTACACTGATGTTGCTAACAAGGAACAGTTGACAATATGCTTAAGATGGGTGGATGACCATTTTGAAACACACCAGGATTTTTTTGGATTCTACGAACTGAAATACATTAAAAGCATCACAAGATGTACTTTTAAGAACACAAATATCACTAGACCAATGTAGCCAATGCTACGACGGAGCTATAGTTATATGCTTGGGAAAAAGTCTGGTGTAGCTAAGCAAATTTCAAATATCCAGCCTAAGGCGGTCGTCACACATTGTCATTGCCACTCCTTGAATCTTTCAGTGAAGGAAACAACAAAGCAATCAAAATTATTAGCAGATGGAACGGGTGTAACTGGTGAAATTGCCGTTCTTGTCAAATACTCACCTAAAAGGGAACAGAAGTTGGATTCAATCAAATTATGGTATGAAAAAAATGAAGAATCCGATATGAAAAAGACAAACAATATCAGCAAGCTCTCCAAAACTAGATGGACGGTTCGTGCGAATTGTTTTCAAAGAGTTATGGATAACTACACAAGTTTATCTGGGATTTTTTATGGGGCGTTTGCCTTGAAAAGCGGTTCTAGTTCTTGTAAAATTTGCTTTTATGGAAACTTTTTATTTGCTGGAAAATCTTTTTGAAAATGATGCAAATAAGCTCACTTAATGTTTTTGTAGAGCAAGTCACAGATGCAGCAGCAAAACTAGCTCTAGATGATTTACGCAATTCTACATTTACAGAAATGACATCCTGAGCAGAAGCTTTGGATATTTCAAAAGTGTTTGAGATCTTCCAGAAACTTCTTCAAAAAGCCTATTGATGTAACATTTTTGCAAATGATTGCAATGTGGTTTGATACTTTGTCAATTATAACAAAAACAAAAATCGAGTGCAGATATTTAAAGTAGTCTGAAACTTTTCAGGATCTTTTAGAACAGATTTCACATGTTGAGAAGTGACTTTGAATTTTAGAGTATGGGTCTTATCTCTAACTCTACGGATGATTTCGTCTTTCCAATCATTCAAGGTTTTGCAAGACGGAACTTTGCCTCGAGACTTGCTGTATTCTAGAATAAAAATGAGGCATCTTTCCATAAACATAATCAAAGTTTTCAGATTGTTTCAATTTCCTTGGGGGGGGGGGGGGGGGGGGCCGGGGGGGGGGGGGGGGGGGGGGG
>JAUBWS010059245.1:0-11068 GCA_032270445.1 Darlingtonia californica | reverse complement strand
ACGCATATTTTTAATTTTGCAATTTTTGAAATTTACGTGCGTACTAATTTTCTCGTATTGGCACATATGAAAATATAACACATTAAAAATGAACGAGTGACAAACAAGTGACAATCGAATGAGCGAGTCACAAAACTTTGAACTAACACTCCTTAGTAATCCCGATAACTAAAACAGTCTTTAACTCATATTTCAACAATACTGTCATTAAGAAGGAGCTATAACACAATTAGTCCCATAGTTTATAAGTTTACAAGTTTAGGGGTTTATTATAAGGGCCTTATGACCTAAAAGAGAATTTTCTAGGAAGAACTTTAACATTGTTGGTTTAACTTACATTTCAGTGGTCATTTTGATCAAAACCCAGAACTGTTTCCATCAACAAGAAATAAATATTTCAATTGAATACTTAGGCTAGTATGTTAAATTAGTCCTTTGTGTCATAAATAAATTATTTGATTTTCCCTGAAAATTAAACACGAGCAATTAACACACATTACATGAATAAAGAAAGACTTAAACTTTCAGCTTACCTGTGCGGAAGAGACCAAGACACCTTTTTTACGAGGGGTAAAACAACTTTCAAATTTAGCGTACAAGATTGAGAGATTAACAGATTTCTTTGGGATTTAAAGATGATTTTGCGATTGCAAGACTTTTTTCGGATTTATGAGATTTTTTCGGATTTATGGGATATTTTTTGAGATCTATGAGATTTTTTTGGATTTATGGGATTTTTTGGAATTTATTATTATCCTTCCCTCCCCCTTAGTGAGCACCGCCACTGGAGTCGCCAGATGGACTCAAATAATGCCTTTCAAGGAGGAGATTCTCTTAAATAAATCAGTCAATGTGTGCTGAAGTCATTCAAGACTGGGTGCCATTTGACTAAAAGAGTTCAAATTTGCAGAACAACAATTTCAGACACTAATTTCGTTTATCATCATATTAATGCTTTAATACAAAAAAAACTACGAAAGAAGCAAGTACATCTTTTTCATTCCACGAGAACAAACTTCCAAAATGTTAAACGAGTTTATCACAAGGACACTTAAGCTGTCCAAAAGTGATCAAATTTAATTGTTTTGGTCTTAAGTTGAGCATATTCTAAACACTAAAACAATGAAAAATTTGCAGTCTCATAGAATGAAGGCCCTGCTTGATATTTTCATTATTTTTCATTTGATAAGATCGGCCAATTCATTAAAACACAATGAAATGATAATCTTTCTAAAAACGGCAACACAATAAATCCATGTGTCTTGTAAGAACCTTGAGAATCTACGAGTGCAGAAAGAAGAAAGGCGAGGTGAGAGAGGAGCATTCAAAAAGTACGTTTGTAGAAATTTTCTGGCGTTTACCACCGCTTCTCCTTGCCCTTTCACGCTATAAAATATGTGTCATTAATCAATGCTTGTTCGCTTTGGTACCACCAACCCCCCCCCCCCCTTTTTTCTTCTTTGTACTTTTTGAATGCTCCAGTGAGGGAGGTATATTGGCCTCCTTGCTTTTGACAACCAATAGATGATTAAATATAAGTCACCTCCTTATCCAAACATGTTGAGGAGTTACCCTGACCAAAAAGGAAATGATATGAAGTAAAAAAAAATTCTCCTCATGTCTTAAAATAATATCCTTTTTACGTGTCTAAAGATTGCAACTTTCTTATTGAAAAAGTTTTAAAAAAACACACAAGAAACCAAATTCAAAAATACGATAAGATTCAGAGAGGAGCTTTTAAAATTTATCGTAGGCACTTTAAACAATAAGTATCATAAAAAATTCATCAACTAACAATAAAGCATACTAAGCCACCACCGATCTCACAATTGTAAACAGTGTAAGATTATTTTTAAAAAAACCTCAAGAAAAGAAAAAAAATGCATCGACCTAGCATCCGAACAGGATACGTGACGTCACAGCTCATTCAACCAATCAAACATAATCGTTTAGAAAAGCGAAGGATGTTACAAGGTTCTGAATGAGTTTTCTTTTTAATTGATGTTGTTGTTAAAAATATCAAAAACAAAAAGACTCCATTGAAACATTGTTACAAAATGAAGTTTATCAATAAAAGGAGCACTTAATTAATTACAATTAAGAATTCAAAAGTATAATTACATTCCGGCTAATTTAATCGCATATCTCTACAGAATCAAAAACAGAGAAGAGTCGCATTTCCGCAACTTGTCCGTTTGTATTAATGATAATCAATCTATCCTTAAAACATTTCAGGGAAAATGACTCTAAGTTAATAACCATTTTAGAGGAGCTCTGAGACCCATGCATCAAAAATTGGTCCCCGTTTATATTCTCAAGAATTTTTGCAAATTTTTAATTATCAGGGCAGTTCAAGGGCAACAATGCTTTGGAAAGCTTTTGAGGAGAAACGTAAATCTTTTTTTTCGCCATTAGAGTATTAAGAAATTGTCTTTAAGGTTTGTGGATTAATGAATTTATGAACTTCTTTCTTTAGTGTGTTTCTGATTATGGCAACTTACACTTGGTTTTTACACTTTCACCCTAGCTTCATTTTTATTTTATGCGAGAACAGATTTTTGATTTTTTCACGTCCAAAAACAACTGATTACTCAAGCCACATTTATATTGGCCAATTATGTTTTAAATTAGAAAATCATGAAATGCCAGCGGACTGAGTTCTTCAGAATGAACAATTTTATTTTCTAGGAAGTATTTTTGTAATAGCAAACTGATTAAAAATCCCTTCCAAATGTGTTACCAGTAAATTCGCGAAATTTATTTAGACCACCCTATTTATTTGACTGAAATAGTAATTCTAGCCAGATTGCCTGAGTATTGGAAGAGTTTTCAGAATTTTTCCAGGAGTTACCTGGTCCAATAGTACAAAATCCACAAAAACCTGTCCAGGGTAGGGTTTTTATCTGAAAAGTCCCATGCAAAGTAGATTTTCAAGCTTAAATCGAATTATATCGAAAAAACTTCCCTCAGAGCGTATACTTTTTTCACTTTCCGTAGTTCACTGACAGGGTCGATTTCAAAATCTTCTGTGAAAGTTATCCGTTGGTCATTAAGGTCAATACCCTCCCCCCTTTCTTCGGCACTGTTCCCACATCAACTGGATAGCTCGGCAGTAGAACAGTTGCACTAGTAATGCATTAGTCGTGAGTCCGAATTTCACTTCAGTCCTCAGTTTTCCGAAACTTTAAGCGTTAAGGCACTTTTACAACATTAGTTATGATAACGTTTGATCTTATAAAATACGATATGATTAAATGATCTTCTGAAATAAGACAAAGGCAGTTTTCAATGAAGTCACCAGATAAAGTTGATGATGATGATCTGATTATTTACCCAGGATATCCTCTTCAGTTCTTTATAAACTGCTATCAAAGAGGGTCTTGCCTTCCTGGAAACACCTCAGGGTACCATGCAAAATTTACACTGATTGGTGAAATTGACTGCCTAAAGCCTTGTTAGGGATTCGAACTCGTAACTCCCGTTCAGGCGACAAGTGCCTTAACAACTCGGTCATGGCTCCACCGGCTCTTCTGAAATATGATAGAAGAAGTTTTCAATAAAGTCACCTAAATGATCTTCTGAAATAAGTAAATTTTTAATCAAGTCCAAGAAATCCTTAGATCAGAGTGTACACTATCTCACAGTTTCCAAGCACGAACAGAATGCTTAATCTTCACTTAAATATCTCAAGGTTATTTAAGAAGTAAATTTTATGGGTTTTGTTTACCCCCTACCCGATTTGTGCAAATAGTGAAATAGCAATTTGAGAAATTAAAAATTAATGATTAAGATTACACTTTTATTAAGTACTTTCTTTTTTAATTTGTAATTTGTTTTTAATTTTCTTCGCGAATTCGTTCTTTTATCAACTCGCGAAAGCCAATGACTTGAAGCTTCGACAATAACAGTAAAACTTCGTCGGAGAAAAGTGACGACATTTTCGCCTAGTGACGAGTATTGTTCTCAGACGAAAATTTTCTCCGACGATTAATTTTCCTCGAAGATAAAATTTCCCTCACAGCAAAATTTCCTGGATCATACATAACTTCCTCCCATATTCAATTTTCCTCAGTGGATGGTTTTACTGGAGCGAAATATTCCTTCAAAAGAGTAAAAATTGCCCCTGTTATAAATCTTCGACAAGATAAAAACACGTAAAAGCGATCGAAACTGCCCCGGCACGGAAAGAATACGGTTACGCTTATTTAATAAGTTATTCCTTTTTAATAATTGAGTCACTTGATACAAAAAATAAAACACAAAATAAACGAAAAGTTAACCATTTAAGTGGTGATGACAAACATATTTGTCATGGAATTTTAATTTCTTTTACAGTCCTGAACCCGTGGGTAGTGACCTAGGTTCTCCACAAACCCATGCACATGTCTCCAAAGATTCCCAAAGAGTAGAAAATTCCCGGCACAGAAGTGGTTAAAATATTATCAGATCGTCGGGGAAAAGTGACGCAATGTTCTTTACGTGACAAAAAAACTCTGTAAGAAATACTCTGTAAGCACCAGTGGCTCAAAACTTGCCCAGAAATTTTCAAATTAGAAATCATGATTCCCACGAAAATGAATCCCACAAAAAAAACTTTTTTTCCCAGATTCGCGAAATTAATCACGATTAGCCAAATTCATTAATAAAATCAAACTTAGTATGTAATAAAAAGAAGATATTAGACCGAGGATATTAGACTGATTAACGAGAGTTTTCATTGGTATTAGCTAACAATTTCCACTATTTACGAAATTGTTTTTGGTCATTTGCGAATGTAAATGCCTACACAATTTTTTATATTGCTTAATTCACCAAATAAACTCTTGCGAGCTGTGCTTTGAGTGATTCGCGAGAACTTCCTACCCTAAAACAATTTCTAACATTAAAGTAAGAGAAAACCAAAAACAACGGAACTTTAAATATTCAAAACTAGACCAAACTTATTTATAAAACTAAGCGGAAAATCAAAATTTGTCCCCATAAAACTTGAGTTTATGAAGTGAAAAAGGCTTGAAGACTTTGACCACAACAAATGAAAAACAAACAGGGTTAACCAAGAAAATAAGAGAAGGCTAGTTTATTAAGTCAAAATTTAATTGGTTTTTACAAGAAATTACAAGGAAGTATGAATTGAGAGAGATAAAGATATTACCGTCCGTCATATGATTGCATCAATGCCATATTCTTTGTCTTTTGATTCAAAACAAAACAAAAAGTTCACCAATCACTCGGTCAATGAATTAGAGGACACAAATCAACACCATACCATAAGCCGTCAATCAAAGAAATTTCTTTTTAAAAAACCGTTGTAAGTTATGTAGTTATTCGTGTGTTTTATTTAAAAATTGACTATAGATTTGTATTAAAAAAAAGGCAACCCTGGTATCATTATTTCATTTCTTGCAAAGGCGAAAGGCACACAAACGGATACCGCAATCAGCGAGCAACCGGCACCCCTCTCTTGCTAACAACCAAAAATAATACAAGTCTAAAAAGGCGAACGGTACGGTTTTGTTGTTGATATATAAATATATAATGAAATGTGAGTATTCTAACGTCCGCATGCGATTGATAAGGACTTCTTTACAAAAACAAATCAACAAAAGATGATCTCAACTCACTTCATAAAATTTGACAGGTTTGTATGATAGTAGGATTGAGATTACAAGGAGAAAAAGAGATTTCCGTCTGTTCCGAAAATGCCTAGACTACTCCTGTTTGATAGTTGAGGTTAGAAGTCAATTTCAATTGACTTCACCAAATCTACTTCCCACATTACGTGTGTAGCATGTCGATCCTACAGCAATTCAGGGAACTTAAACGCGTGCTGAAACAGCCAGTAAAGTCGATCAAGGTGGAAAAATGAAAACGCAAAGTCATTCTGGTAAATAAAGCCAGCATTTCTAATGAGGCAAGAAAAAATGACTTCATAAACAATATCAACGTGGCAATTGTCCACTGGTCAACAATGAACAAACCTTTCAGCATCTTAGCATTACAATCTTAGATAATTTGAAGCAAATTTATTATTCATAAGGTAAATCTATTTATTCATCACGATTATTTACCCAAAATAATATCTTCATTTCTGTAATATAAGATAGCGTCTTTAAGTCGGTGTTAGATTTATTTATCTATGCTTGTGCTCTCTTACAAGAATTATATCTTATGGAATTAACAGTATAAATGAGAAGTTTCACAACCGAAAGTTTCGTACAGGAGTCCCCTCAGTTTTAAGCTCACTGCTTGAACCATTCAAGCATTAGGTACACGAAATAGGAAGATACACACTTTTTTTATAAGAACAAACCATATAAGAACGTAAGGCTTCAAATGGCAAAAAGTTTAGAGACCTGTTAAGAACATTTGAAGGCTTCAAAAGGCTCTTTCCTTAATAAAATGTTTAAATTCAGTGATTTCGATTTGTTTTTTGCTATAATTAAGAACAGTTACAGAACATTTTTTAGCTTAAAATCTGAAAGATTAAGAACTTTCGAAAGCTTACTCGAAATTATGGATGGTCCTTATATATAAAAAGGTGTACCATTCATGGATGAAAGTTTGCTTGGATTGAATTCCTCAGTGTACAAAAATTTTACGTTTCGCGTCGATTCAGTTTCGCATTTTTCAGAAAACTGCGAAAACCGTGAAAATTAATCCACAAGAAATTTCATCCACATTGAGGTACTGCCAAGTGTATGAAGGCATCAAGTTGGAGACTGGAGAGAAGTAAAGACAATTTGAGAATCCACACACGCAGAGGAGACCAATCCATACGCAAGATTTGAGAATAAGAGGGAAAAATTCACATTTATAGTCAAACATATAGGCATAAAAAAATATTTTACATCCGTAAAATCTAGCGAGAGATATATTATATTAAAACCACGCCCACGAGCGGAAGATCAATTATAAATGATCTATTATTAATACAACAAAAGATTTCATTAAATAGAAGTGAAATATCATAGCTAATGGGTTGTGATTTTTGTATGAAGAAAAAAATCACCGGATATTGAGGATGTTCCATTCATTCACGAAGAGTTGTGTGTTATTACGGTGTTGTAACTAACTCTTCTACCAGGAAACTTTGTTGTTTTCACGACAAACTAATGAATATGTGTATTAACACACGTTTTTCAATGAGGAGCACCTTCATTAAGGGCTTAAACTGACTCAAAAATGAGCACCTTATCGTTGAATGTTGCCATCAAAATTTGCATTTTAAGTCTGAAGATTGAAAGCTAATTATTGTGTCCAACAACCAAATTATTAGACTATTCTATAGTCTAAGTTAACTCTCTAAGGCAAAAAATAACTCGTAACGGGAGTTGCGCTCGGAAAGGTGGAAAACTATTATTTCATTTTCTTCCCGTATGAATTCCCGTTCCCGCGCGACAGGCGTATATCGCCCGCGCGCTTACGGCTTTTTCTTATACGGACTATGAAATAGTCTACCAAATTATTGGCTCTGAAATTATTGCCTATATAAATATTGATTCAAAAATTAGCGTTTCAAGGCTAAAAATTACCTGCAAAATACAGGATTCAAAATAAACATTTTGAGAGAAGTAATAACATAATAAAAACACATAGGCGTAGTTAGAACTAGTCTATCCGATAAACCGTTTCGGGCTTTTTTGCCCGCCACTTGGTCTATCGGCAGACGCCAAAATGTAAATAATTTGAAAGCCTGGAAACCATAAACATTAAACTTCGATTGTTATAAATAGCCACGCTGATTGATTGGTTAATAGTGCAAAACAAAGCGACGTGATTGGCTTTTTTTCCTATTGTTGTGATGATTCTATTGTTATGCTAGTAATAGCTAGGGGATGCTCCGTATTTTACGATTTTGACATACTCGGTTTTGGGCGTGTGCCGATAGACTAGGAGGAGGGTAAAAAGCCCGGAGCGGTATATCTGATAGACTAGGTTAGAACTGAATGCAATTGAAATTGAAATTGGTTCACAGCATTGGTCTTATATTTTCAACTATAACACATCGGTCAAAATTTTAAAACTTAAACTAGTAGATTAAATCACTCTACCTTTAGTCTGGGTATTTAGGTATTATTCAGCTTGGAAACACAGGGCTATCCTAACCTCAAAATCACTTATGTATGTGTGAAAAAGCAAAAGGGGAAGAAGAGGAAACACTGTAAATTTAAACTAAATGTCTGGTCGATAATAATTTTGTCATTGATTGCTGGCATCAGAAAACACCTATATTTATCTTGTATCTTACAACCCCCCCCCCCCCCAAAAAAAAATCGTCTGCGGAAGAGTGTTCCTACTGAAGCGTGTCGCTATATCAGAAATACACTGACTATACAGACGATTTTTCATGATTTGGACAACTGGCGAAAGTGATAGTAAATGAGTTGATAGTAATTACCAAAGCAAAAAATACCATCTTTCTATGGTAGCGTTTAATGGTATGGGAATTAGTGACACATGAGAAAGAATTATCATGATAAAAGAAAATAGGAAATAGAATTAAATAAAATAAAATAAAAATAAAAGGGTGGCTATTCGTCACCACAATCTTGTTTCTAATAAAGGACGGATTTAATAAACGAAAGTTTTTTAAAATTCATTAAGTATTGACAAATGTTTGACTGAATGATTTGACTAAATCTAAAATTTTATAATCATAACTTCGTCCAGGCTGAGATTCGGCCTAAACTTAAGAGCATCTTAAGAACGTACCCAGGCTGAGTTCAATTCTTCAGAAAGAAAAAAGTGACAAAAATAATAAATGATGAAATTTTTCGTTTGATATTTTCTTGGAAAAATAAGGCTTGTAATACAAGCAAAGAGAAATAAAGCGAAATTTTTACTAAATTGAGTATTTAATTAGACCAAATAATTCAATTTTGATAGTTAACTATTGTGTTATAAAGTCTTTAATTTGAATTTCTTATAAGAACATCAATAAGAACGGCTGAAAGAGAGTCGGAAAAATGAGCTCATCAGTTGAAATTTAGACGTTCTTATAAAAAACGTGTATTTACCAAGAATAACCTCTCAAGTTCTTTGTGAACCTGCTATAAAAGGGTACTGCCTTCTTGGTATAACACACCTCGGAGAACCATGTAGAATGGCAAATTTCACTACCGAAAGCCTATCGCAAGGTCGAGTCGAACTCGGAACTTCGGCTTAAGTCTTATGCACCGTAACCACTCGCTCATAGCTCTACAAATTACTACATAGAAGTATACAAACTAGATTACATCTTATTTTCCTATCGACAACATTCTATTTCTTTTCTTATACATTTTTTTTTTTTGCGAGAACAAAATTTCAGATTGCACCAAAAAGTCCACCTAGTGGTTTTAATATAGTGGAGACTATTCAGTCCACTCGAATTAAGAACAATAGTAATAATCAACTCTGACAAAATAATTACTAGCAGACCTAACACCCAAGTTTCGCCAGGAAAAATACAATTTTTTACAGATTGCATCCTGTTTGGAACTAAAATGACACTCAAATCAAGTGAAAAAGTTAAGCCGAGTAAAAATCATCTGGTTCTTGCAAAAAGGAGTCGAAGAGTATATTTCTAATGATCAATCAATTAAAAACATTATATTTTACTATTTTTACTTCCTTGTTCTATTAACGGTTTTTTAGGACTGGAGGAAAAAACTGTCAATGATTGTAGAATATGTGCGTGCATAGTATATAATGCCTTGCAAAGACCTAATACCTTCTCTGCCCCATGTAGGGGCTACATATACCATGGGTTAAAACGCGACAAAAAGGACACGAATTCAGAAACGTAAGGCGGGGATACACTAAGAAGGTTTCTTTGATAAATACTTTTCAAAATTTCTTTAAAACAATTTATGGTTATTTATACCAGGTTTAGAAAGACATTTAAACACTTGCAAAGAAAAAGCAAAGTCTTTATTGACTCTTTCAGAGACAAGAAATTTTTACCGTTCAAATGGTAAAAATTTCTTGTATTTGAAAGACTTCCGTAAAGCAGAACCGGAAACTTCAAAAAAGCCGAAAATGTATAACGTAAATTGTATTGAAACACACGTGTCGACGTGTTGTATCACATCTGTTTAATCTATTTAACAGGGTATTTCTGAAACATGGTGACACACTGGTAAACTTAATGAAAGAAAACTTTACAAGTATTTATGCAAGATATCTTTATCATTGTATCCCCGCCTTTAACAGTGTTATCTAAGCTACCTTTTATATGGTTTCGGTTGCCACCGGTATATGGGAGTGCTTGTTCTCGTTACAAAGTCAACTTCTTGATCATTTTCCTCTCTGGTTTGACAACATGGTCCAATACATCGAATTTCATTTCGGTGGAAATGTTGGTTTTGTTGATGATGAGTGAGAGGCGAAGAGAAGGAAAGTGGTGATGCACACATGATGAAATAACAAACTAAAAACAATCTCTGACTCTATTCACTCTTGTCGAAGATGAATAAATAATTAGCTGAAAAGTAACATGAATCTCTCTCTTTTCAGTCTTGATGAAGAAATATGATTGAAGATCTTGTTTACAAAAAAGCGCATCTGGAGGAGTTGCATTACAAGCGAATGTTTGGCCCGGAAGAAGAGTAAACAAAAACAATAACACTAGATCTTAATAGAATTCACAATGAAACAAATAAGCTTCATTTATAAGCAACAAGAAAAGGGATTTTTCGACATAAGCCGCTTATTGTTACGTTATTGTGAATGACGTCACGGTGTCGTCATAATCTTATTGAGTCCTTTAATCCCGCATTGTTCTCATATTCTTACGAATTCGTGTGTGAGAATGTTTGAGAACTTTCATTCGTGTGAACAATCCGAACAATGATGTGGAAAAAGACACCGAATGAAACATTTGGAATCCTTGAATAGAAGAATCAATTTCTTCAAAGTTTTTTACTTTCAAAAACAAAATAGCTGAGAAATTTCAGCAATTTCTCTCCCCCCACGCCCTCTAGCAAATAAGCAAATTTTGGTGAGAGACAGATTTCTTTTCCAAACATGGAGTGGATCACATCCATGGTCCCTGTCTTTTTTTTTCAGTGGGGGGGGGGGGGGGGGG